>JAKUCM010003751.1:0-55515 GCA_023374145.1 Lepidium sativum | reverse complement strand
TTTATAATCATTAAATCAAGCTGAGATGGCTAACTTTGGACACAACTAGCTGAACTAGGTAACCCAACTCTAGCTCGGAATCCATAGTTTTTTTTTATCATCAAGGTACACTACAAGAGAACACAGATTTTACAATTCCAAATTTCATTCCTAATGCGTTGTTAAGGGACTTTACAACGCATTAGGGACGCCACGTGGTTTGTCATGTCTTGCACGTCGTCAGCCAAAAACGTTGTAAAAACGTCGTAAAAGTTAACAACGCCATAATTTTGTTGTTAAAACGTCGTAAAACAGACGTTATAAAAACGTCGTAAAATGAAAAGGGCGTTGTAAACTCGATGGCAAACTAAACGTTGTAAGTTACTTGCTAAATTTACAACTAACTTACAACGTATTAAAATCGAAAATATTTAAACCTAACTAAAGACGAAAGTGTTACAACTATTTAAAGACGAAACTGTTTACAACAATTTAAGGACGAAAATTTTACAACGTTTTAGGGACTATGATTTGTTTTTTTTAATTAAAATTATTAAATTAAATATTTGTAATTAGATAAAATTATGAATTGAATAAAATAAAATTATTTTATAAAACTAAAATATAAAATTAAAATGTTTTTACAAAATTTGATAATAAAAATACAAAATATTTAACGGAGTGATTCGTCGAACATGTCCGAACTACGGTCGTCCTGATCTTCAGCCACTCGCTCGTTCAAATCGAACTCGACATTCTCCGTAGGCCTAATCCCGAGATTCCGACTGTAATGGACACGGCGTAACTGTGCAGCATGTTACTGTAATGGACACGGCGTGTATACTTGCAGGGGTGCCATAATTTGTAGTACCTACAAAAGAATGTTCCGTATTAGACATTGGATCGTTTACTACTAAATAATATAAAAACCCTAAATTCTAAATTCCGTATTTAATACATAATTTTTAAACAACATATATATATATTCTAAATCCTATATTTGCCAAAAAAAAAAATTGTAGAGAGAAGGGAGAGAGGAATACCTTAGAGAGAGATTGTGGAATGGGGAATGATGGAATGATGTTGCAAAATTGGTGATATATTTATAGGGAATATGTGGAGTTATAAAAGAGTTGGGAATTCATGTTACGTCGTAACAGAGTTGTAAATTTAGGGTCTAATTTACAAAGTAGTCGATGTAAAGAGGTTGGCAAATGTGGATTCAATGTACCGTTACAGTGGATTAAATGGACCGTAATGGTACACTACAAAACGTCGTAAAGAGGTTGTAACAACAAAAACGTCGTAAAGACGTTGTTACGTGCCAACTTGCTTAACAACGTCTTTATGACGTTTTTGTTGTTCCAACTTATTTACAATGTTTTGTTCTAAACATATAGTTTTGATTTATGATTCATAAATCTATTAAGTGTTTGAATTATTCTATTTGATCAATACAGTAGTATAAATGATTAGGATCATATCCCGGATTTAAAGCTAAGAATCATATAATTGTAATGTGAAACACTTAGCAAAAAAATAATTGCACAAAACGTCGTAAATAAGTTGGAAAAAACGTCGTAAAGACGTTGGGGGAAAAAATGTCGTAAAGACGTTGGCATTTAACAACGTCTTTACAAACATTTTTTTCCCCAACTTATTTACGACGTTTTGTGCTATTATTATTTTTTTGCTAAGTGTTTCACGATGATTCGTAAAACTTTGATTTATAAAACTTAGATTGATTTATAAAAATATTAAATTCAAATGATTATAAAACTTAGATTGACATAACGTAAATTACATTAAAATAGTATCATAGATTGTTCTTACATTATAAACCATAGTATCAATCAGATTCTTCACCGTTACTACCATTTCTACTACTTGGATTATCACTTTCTGAAAACTCGTCACGTTCCTCATCGTCAACATCTTCTAAACGGAGATCCTCGTACTCTCGGTTTTCCGGATCGATAAGAACCACTAGCTATGTAGCTTGCTCTGACACTTGTATATAGATGAACATGATTCTTCCTGCAACGGTAAATCTCCACATCTAATAATTTGCCACGGGGGTGTGATCTTCACTGTAGCTAACCAATTGATGCCTGACTCTTTGATCTTTGGATATGGAATGGAGCTAACTTCTCGCAAATTACGAGTAAATTACAACACATGTACCTAACCATAAATATCTAATTTCAAATTACGTCCTTAAATAGTTGTAAACTACTTAGTCGTAAAAAAGTTGTAAAGTAGAGATGTTTTAACAACGAAATTTTAAATTTAACAACGCCTTTACAACATAAATTAAAATTTTATTTAAACCTTTTACGTAACAAGAAAAACGTGTTTACCTATTTTGACATTCGATTTTAATTCGATGTAAAATATGGAGGTCGTAAAAGAGTTGCAACTTAGGGACTAATTAACAACGATTTGTTTAAAAAATGGGGAAAGCGTTGTGAATGAGTCGTAAAATACCAACTTGTTTACAACGAAAATTTTCGTTGTCTATTTACAACTCTTTTATGAAGAGATCTCAAAACGTCGTAAGAGAGTTGCAAGTACCTCCCAATTTTACAATGTCCCAAAAACGTTGTAAAATTTGGTCCCTAAACTAATGTTCTCTTATAGTAGTAATGAATGAATGAATAAATAATACTCCATTTTTCATATATTTTTATCAAACGAAGAGCATCGCATTAGTGAGTTTCTTAAAACTTCAAAATATTAATTTTTAGTATAATTTATTTTTTATTTTAAATATTATATCTAACTAATCATATAGTTATATGTGTCACTCAATCTTTTATGAGTTCTCAAAGTCTCTCAAATAAGAGACTATCTCTCATATCTCTTTTACGTTTTCATTTTTTTAGTTTTTAATTGGTGACAGACTCATTGAGAAACTCACACTAAATATGGTCTAACTAAATGGTGGTTCGTGTTTACCAGTGTCAAAAAGGGCCAACCCGCACCATTTAATCGCCTTGAATTTAATTTTGGTTTTTTTGCGGATTAACCCATTAAGATAATAAGATCAGACGGGAACAAGAAGCCATTTGACTCTCAAGTTAACAACTCAACTTTGAAGTCAGGTAATAAGTAAGCTCTTTGTAACATTTTTATATGATAAACACCATTCTAACCATGTGAGAGTAGAAAGAGCAACCTCGGCAGTATGTTTCTGTAAAGATCACTTTCTCTTTTGGTCCTGAAATAACTCATACATCTTTCTACTTCAGACTTGACCTACTTGACCTGCAAGTAAACCTCGTGAGCTTTCTCTTTGTTTCTTTCTCTCCCCCTTTTGTGTCTATTGGTTTTGTAAATGGCTGACCAATTTTATATAGAACACAATCATATATCTTTGAGAAGGTCTCAGAGATGAAGCATTGGAATCCATGAGAAAAGACTTTGTGAAAAAGATTATCCATAAAGACCAAGTCTAATGACAATATTGGGATATACATTATTATTCACCAACTCACCAAGGTTTTTTGCAAGACCAAACACAAAGATTTTATAAAGTAATCTCCTTTAACTTTTACTACTGATGGTAAAGGAGCTAAGATTTTATAAATCAGTCTCCTTTATATTTTACTATTTGAGATAACTTAAAAAACCCTATGCTTCATAATCTCCATCTCCATTTATGTGGTGGTTGTTGTCCACTTCGGTGGTGCTATACTCTCAGTTCCATAGTTTTTGCTCTTTTTCAGTTTTGGTATGAATTCACTTTCAAAGTTGTCCACTTCGCTGCTGCTGCTATAACCCTCAGCTTCCGCAGTCATGATCTCTACACCGCACTCAGTAATCTTGTCATCATGGTCTTTCAAACTGAACTCAAATGTAATCTCGCTCTCTGCCACAGGGCATATATCTTGTGAACGAAACAAGTGACCATGAAGTATGAACAGATGTTCTGACGAAGGAGACAGTTCTGAAATCCATGCCTCTGCGTTGCTGCAAATTGTTTCACCTCCATTGCTTCTTTGGTTACAATATATTCTACAAAATCGGTTGCCCGTACCTGGCAACATCTGGATACAAGCCTTAAATCTTGAAGAAACAGAGAAAGTACCTGGAACCAGAGGGATAGTCACAGAACTCCCTGTAGCTTTGTGACTAAACTCGACCGGGATTTCTTTACCTGGTAAGCATATATACCCGTAAACTGATTGTTGTATGATTCCTCTTCTTGATTCTTCATCTAGGTTTAAACAGTTGTTGAATGAGAGTACATAGATTGCGTTTTGGAAAGAGCAACATACTCTCTTGAGTGATACACAATTGTTTGCATATAGGGACTCAAGCGAAGGACAAAAAGCCGGAATTGACAAGAGTTTTGGGCAGTTTTCGACAGAAAGTTCTTCTAGATAGGGGAGACTTCTAACGCAATCTGGAATACTCTTTATATCACTGTTGCTAAGATTTAGCGAAGTGATACTTAGTGGGGCACTTGTTAATCTCTTGAGGCTTTTGCTGCCAATCTTGAGGCACTTAAGACGAGACCATCCAACAATTGATGGAGGGACTTCTTTTATTTTCGTGTGACTTACATCAAGAATCTTGATATTAGTAGAGATATCTGGAAATTTTCTCAAGTTTGAGCAATGACTCATGTAGACATCCTCAAGAGATGCTAAGTTGATGTTGGCTGGAATTACTTTTAGCTTATAGCAGAAGCCCACATTCATCTTCTTCAGTTTGTGTAGATTCGAAATAGAGGAGTGAAGCTCCACCAAACTAGAGCAGCTACTAAGTATCAATGTCTCGAGGTTAGTAGCATTTGACAGATTTGGGATTTCTTTCAACTTGTAGGAATTGGTCAGATCTAAGGTCTTGAGATTAGGAAGGGGCTGCATGTTAAAACACAACAGAATGAGATATATCTTACATTCAGTCATCACAAAAAATCTTAATACCAACCTGAATTTCCCCCCAGAGCTTCTTGAGATTGCTGCATGTCAAACTGAGTTCGACGAGACAATCCGGCTGAAATCTTAAAGGAAGGCTTTCTCTCGGGTAATAATTCCAATGTAGTAACCTAAGACGAGGTAAATACTCCATATCTTCTGGTATATGCAATGTACCTTTATCAAAACAACTCCTACAGATTCTTAGGAACCGGAGATTAGGCATTCTTTCAAAAGCTCGCTTACTTATAGATACCTCATACGTCTTGAACGCATTAAATGATATACCTATAACAGATCTGGTAACCTGCCAAATATTGTGAAATAATTACTATAAATCAATAAACAAGTTTTAGAAGTACATGTTTAAGAACTTACCGTTTCATTTGTCAGTACATCATAAATATCTTTTGTATCAACTAAAAACTGGCGTTTCCCTGGATCGTCAGACTGCTCAAAAACTATCTGTCTACCCATTTGTTGTAGTAGATGATGCATTGTTATCTGCCCATTGATAGATATAGACACGAGAGATTTATCTGCTAGGGTCTTTAACCCATTTCCAACATCCAAATTACTGTGAGAAAGCATAGATATCACATTACCAATGACTTCATTGTTGAAGAAGCATGCAATGTGAAGAAATAGAGATTGATATTTCTTTAACAATTTATCATATCCCACTCGTAATATGTTCTCAATTTTTCTATCAAGACTACTTTCTATAATAGATAGTTGATCTTCCCACTCGGTCTTACTCTCCCCACGCAAAGATGAGCCCACACCACAGAGGCCTAATGGAAGTTTGCCACAAAATGCAGCTACTTTATGGGCAAGCTCTTCAAAACCATCTTGTACAGATCTTTTTCTAAAGGCTGATAGACATAAGATCTCAAGAGCTTCTTTATTGGATGGAAATTCCACATGGTAGATATCATGAATCCCATGTGCCTTCAAAATCTTCTTATCTTCTGTGGTAACAATGATCCGACTTCCAGAACCAAACCAAGAACGTTCTTTAGCCAAGGCATCTAGTTGCTCTATATCATCTACATCATCAAGAATGATAAGCACTCTTTGATCTTGTAGCCATTCTCTAATTGCACCTAAATGATGTACCTTCATATCCTTTTGGTTAAGAATATTGGACAAGAGTTGGCTTTGCAAACACAATTTGAAATCATAGTCATCAGAAACCATTAAGCTCTTATAACTTCCCTTGAGGTTCCCCATAAAACATTTAAGTTGAAAACTGACAGAGATTTGGTTATATAAAGTTCTAGCAATGGTAGTCTTACCAATTCCGGCAGGACCCCAAATTCCAATAATCTTCACATCATCAGCACATCCGAGCCATAACAAAGAGTCCAGTTTATTCAAATGAGCTTCCAATCCCACCATCCCCTCAAAATCCCTTGAAGGTGTAGCATTGAATTTCTTTGAAACATCTGTAGCAATTTTTTGGATCATCTCTGCTTCATTAGTCCTTACAAATGTAAAAACAAAAGCGTTATTACAGAAACTGAAGCAGAAAGTAAGAGAATAATTCTTATTTATTTTGGTTGAATCAAAAGAAACAACAAACCAGTTTAGAGAGTATTCTCCAGCAATTTTTGCTACATGTGCCAAAGCTTTGCTCCATCTCTGCTTCACTTCCTCTGTTTTGCCTTCACAAGTCTTCTCAAAAGCCTTTCCAAAATCACCCATCTGTTTCCGAACATCAGATGGATCAACATCGTAGAAGATGGTCATCACAATCTGCCCAAAAGCTTCTTCACACTTGAAAATTTCAACCAATTCATCTAAACACCAACTGGAAGACGCTACTTCTTGGAGAGCACAACGATAGAGACTTTGGATTCTCTAATCGCCTGGATGAGCTCAGGTCCAATGGTATGGCCTCTCTCGATCTCATGATCTTTGAACGTCCTGATTCCTTTGCTTACAAAATGATAATGTAAATGACTGAGAAACCCTTTACGGACATCTGGTCCGTGGAAGCTAGGAAAGACATGGTATTTCCTTATGGAAAGCGAAGAAGCAGAAGCCATAAGAGATCACAATGCTTAAAAGAAATTATTATGAAATAAGTGTTTATGACAATGGTTTTGAAGAAAAGTATCTTTAAAAATGTATATATTAAAGCAAAAGGAAAATGAAAGTGTTTGTCTTTAACTCTAGAAGAAAATACAAAGCGTGTGCTTACGAAGTAGCAAGGTGACTCATTAAAGTCTCTTTTCTTATAGTCGTCGAAGACCACAATGGTTAAAGTTTTGAAAACCCAAGACATACGCATAAAGTTTTGACTGGTTAATTTAGAAATGAGAATGTTATACCATCTGTAATGATTTCATCGTCTATAATGGGTTTATGATCAATAAGTCAAGCTGAGGTGGCTAACTTTGGATAGAACTGTTGATGATCAAGTCTTCCACGTTTAATTCATTAACTTAGGAGTATTTTATAGCTACAGTACAATGTATATTTCGGTGTAATCTATTTTGTTACCGAAAATGTATGCACAAAACAGTTATTTTTGTATGTTTGTGTCTCTACATTGGGTTATCTTCTAGAGACATATCCTTCAGTGAATGTGTATCATGTAAACCTTTATATACAGTTTGAATTTATGATAAAGGAGTGAGGTTTTCGTTTACAACAATTTATCAATACATCAAGAGAATTTCTACTTGAGTGTCGAACAAGAAATCCCAGAGAAAAACAAAACAGAATAAAATCTGTTTGTTGTCGGATCCTTAAACAACTTTGACATGGAGAAGTATATTGCTTGGTATTCAAGAGGTGGTACTTCATGGCTTAAATCGATTTTTGGGGATGGTCTCAGTACAAAATTTTGGTCAGAGAAGTGGCTCCTTGATAAGCCCCTTATTGACTGTGTGATAAGTGATATTCAAGATTACCCTACGTTACTGGTAAGAGATTTCTGGTCAGATGGTGTCGGGAGGAGACTTGATCTTATTACTCCGTTTGTAACGAATGAGGTTAGATTGAGACTTGGTTCGATCGTAATTGATAATATCAGTGGTACGAAGGATAGACTATCATGGGGAGGTGATACGAACGGCTCATTCTCAGTTCGTTCAGCCTACAACTTTCTCACGATTGATGAATCCCTGAGACTTAACATGGATGTTCTTTTTCACTGAATTTGGCACATTCAGGTTCCTGAACAGATTAAGTATTTTCTCTGGCTTGGAGCTAACCAAGCTATAATGTCGAATTCAAAAATACTTAGGAGACATCTTAGTGCTTCCGAAACTTGCGAGATTTGTAAACAGAGATAGGAAACTATTCTACACATTCTCAGATACCAAGCGATGTATGGTATTTGGACTTGCCTATTACCAGTCCAACTCAGGCAGAACTTCTTCAAAATAACATTACTTAAATGGATTTATGCAAATCTTGGAGAAAATTGCAGAGTAAAGGAAGGGAAGTGGTCGGCTATGTTTGCTTTATCTCTTTGGTGGGCTTGAAAGTGGAGATATAGCAACATATTTGACTCGCCTAAAACATGGCAGGATCGGGTTAAATTTCTAAGGGACTTAACAGAGAAGGTTTCAAAGAGTTATGAATCCATCGAGAATGGACCTCGAATCAGAGGTGTGAGGGTGGCGAAGATGATTGGATGGAAAAAACCATATCATGCTTGAATTAAGATAAATATAGATGGGGCGATACGAAGACATACTAGTATAGCGGCAGCAAGAGGTGTCTTCGTACCGCCCCATCTATATTTATCTTAATTTAACCGTGGTATGGTTTTCTTGCATTTAGGTGAAAGATTTTGCCTTAAACATTGGAATATGCTCAATTCCGTTGGCGGAGTTGTGGGAAGTTTATTACAGCTTTTTAATAGTTTGGGAGCCAAATTTCTGCCGTGTTAACTTGAAGATTTTTCGTGAATCTCCTTAAGATAGGGATTAGTGATTTTCACACCCTTTCTTTTTTGACATGTTTGTGATGACTTATTTTTAAAAGATTGGAGTGTCCAAATTTTTCATGTATATAGAAAAACCAATCAGCTTGCCGATAGTTTGGCTAATCTTGCATTTACTCTGTCTTTACGTCTACATTTTATTTAACTCTGCTCCTAATAAGGTGAGTGTGCCTTTGATGGAGGGTGAGAGGGTATTATATACCCGAGACTATTTGGGGTTTGATTTATATTTTATTATTTTAAATTCATTTTAACTTTGCTGAGGACAGGTAGCCCCAGTGGTGTAATCACTTTACAAATACTCAAGGCACCAGGATCGAATCTCCTATATGCAATAATAGAACTGATATTTAAAAACTAATAGGGTAGCTGACAAAAAAAAATTCACTTTAACTTTAAAATTATAAAATAACAAATATTTCTAATTTTAGTATATTTTATATATTAACTATTTTATACTTAATAATTAAAAATTTATAAATTATTAAAAATTGGTTTTTAATTAAAATTGTATATTTAATTAAAAGTTTGTTTCTATCTTCTCTAAATTCGTTATCTTCTCCAAATTGTTTGTACAAAAAAAAATATTCATATACTAATTACGTTAATTTACTTAGCATTTGTTATGAAAAGTTACATAGATCATCATAATCACAATTTTTGGGTAATCACTATTAGTGCTTGTAATTGTCATTAATAAGACTAGTTTTCAACCCGCTTTTGAATTTTTAGCATTTTGTGCTGAACAGTATGAAGAAACTGAAAATTGAGTGAAGTACCTAATTATACGTTCACTTCTAAATCGTATTGTTAAATAAGAGTTAATTAAAGTGCATTGTAGTGTTACATTGTTTAACAACTAATTTCATGGCTAATGATGGACCATCAAAGCAACTCAAGCAGACACCAAAACCAAACCAAACCAAAGATCTTTGTGTAGTCCGATCATGATTTATGATGTGTTTCTGTCTCGATCTCCGGTTCTAAAAGACCAATCACTGGCTTTTCATCGTCGGTAAAACCTCTAAACAGAAAGCAATGAATACTTCTTCAATTGGTTTTGTACTTCTGTTCAACTGGTTGGTATGTTAATCAAATAATTTCTTTAATTTCAGAATTAGTTACCTTATTACATTTTCTTTTCCTCTGCAGCTCATTAAAAAACAAACAAATTCATAAACTGAATAAAATATCAAATCATATCAAAAATCAAATGGAAAACCAAAATCATTCAAAAATGAAAAGAAAAAAAAAACAGTTCTTACAAACAACTGAATACACCAGAAATATTTTTTGTCAATAATGGAATCGACAAAACCGACGCTAAATTTACAAATATGATCATAAACCCACTAGAGCAAACACCGAAGCCACCACAGCAAAAACCGTTCTCCCAAGTGTTTTCCTACTTCCTGTAAAAACAAAATTAATCTTAAAAAAATCGAACAATTTGTTTGACTATATATATCTTAAAAAAAAGTATAAAGAGAGAATTTATGTTTATTGTCTTTATAAATTTTATCTATAAATTAATTAAACAAAAATCTAATAAATCAAAAGGTAAGTTTTATCTAACCTATATTTATTCTATATAAACAAAGAGCATATAAACCCAATCATGAATGGTTATAGATGCTCACCTCTAATCGAGAAGGAACTGCTAATTGTTATAATATACTTCGTTGGTGTATATGAAGTAGCAAAACTCACAAAACATTTTGGAGTAGAGACCAAACCCCAAAGCTTATCATTACAACAGTCTGTGAGTTCTTGTGTCGCAAGTTTCAGACATTTGGTACAATTTTTATGATCTAGATGTGGAGTACACTGAACAGTAGACTCAAGATCATACAAGTCATTATACGAACTTGTATCCGTAAGGTAATATGGAGCACCGCGCAATGAAGATAACTTAGACGATCTGACTATAGCTTCTTCCATTTGGTCAAACAAGATCTGTCCAAATTTACCAAATGATTTGGGTATTGGATTGCAAGACATCGAAGTGCTATTAGGATTTGTCTCCAGGGTTGAGAGAAAGTACTTATCTGAGTAACGAACCATACACTCGAAGTAGTAAATGATTGCTTCTCGATGGTCAGTACAGTTTTTTGCAATCTCGATTGTTGCGGTCTTGACACAAGCTTTGCAGGCTGTTCTGTCGCTGTCTCCTGTGCATAAGAACATGCCATGGACTGTGTCTGAAGCCAAACCGGTGGTGAGATTGTAATAATTAGTGACAGATGATTTCTTGCGAAGAGTGGAGAGAAGATTGTTGAGATTTGTGTTGTAAGTTGTATTGCGAGTGGAGTTTGAGGTTGATTTCATACAGAATGTGTCCATGTGGTTGGGTTTAGACATGGTTTGGTTAATGGTGAAGAGGAGAAAGAAGAAAGCAGAGAAACAGAAGAGAACAGAGGGTTTCTTTAATGTTTCCATTGTTTGATTTCTTTTAGAGGTTGGGAGAGAAGAGAAGACTAGAAAATCTTTATATACAGCGAGAAGATCCGTTGGCTTCAAGTTTGTAACTTGGTCGTAGTTTAAGTTAATTTTAAAGAGATGATTCCTTTTGTCTTTGTTTAAGTTATAATCTGATATTTTCCTTTGGATTCTCCCAAAACAGAGCTGACAAATGAATGAAGATACTTCAAGTGGAGATTGACTAAGAGATGTCAAACCGATAATTATGTGAAAGGTCACGTCTGAAATAGCCTAAAGTCAATGTAATGCATGTAGTTGTGACATGTGAACGTGTAAATGTTAATGTCATATAATAATTGATTTCCAAGTGTCAGACAAAAGCAGGTCACAAGAGAAAAGGTAACTTAAAAGTTTACACACTTGGAAGTCTTGTTAGTCTAAAACATCCACATTAGTGAACCTTCAGGGGTTCCTAAAAAAAAAATTGAAAAATTAAAAAATTTGAACCAATCCAGATTTGTCACATGGTGAACCCGGCTCTTCACTATTCATTTTTTTTTTTAATTAAAAATTTCTTGGAATATGAGCCAAGAACCTCCCTTAAACCTTTGATGTGGATGGTCTAACTTATTCATATAACAAACAAGCATCCTCAAGAGAGATGCAAAAACTAAGACTACATATTGATCATAACTGCAGTAGCATCCTCAAGAGAGATGACCTTAATGTTTCTACTGCTCGGCGGAAACAACTGCTGGAGTGAAGGAGATCAGCCCTCGTCCAAGGTAGTAACCTCCATGGACCTCATCTGAGATGATAACTGTGCATGATATCAGCCCTCAACTAAAGCTTGAGGGACAGATGTGTCTTTCTCACGAAGAACCTCAAAAAACTTAAGAATGGACTTTGTCTGGGTCATCAACAAAACTTCTTTCTGAACTTGGGTTTTGTTGACCAAATGCCGTATCACCTTCGCAAACTTAGCTGCAATTTGAGCAGCCATTAACGCTTGAACCTTGAATCTCTCGTCCCAAACACTATCATACTGCTCACGCAACAGTCGAGATGTCTTTGACTCAAGTCTCCCCTCGAACTCATGGAACGACGCGTAAGACTGCTTCGCCCATGCCAGAGCAAAATCAAAGACGGAAGTCTTCTTGCAGAGACTGAATCTCATTTTCACTGACCTCGTCATTTCACTAGCATATTCTGGTGGGGGCAAAGCCATAAGTGGACAATCATCTAGAAGAATTAGGTCGCTCTCTTCCAAGTTAGTAACCTCCATGGACTTCAGCCGAGACAAGGACTCCACATGATCCGCTCGAGGGACAGTTGTGCCTTCCTCACGGAGAACCTCACTAAACTCAAGAATAGCCTTGATCTCGTTCAGCAACAAACGTTCGTTCTGAACTTGGGCTTCCTCGTCCAAATATCGCCTCACCTTCTCAAACGTAACTACAAACTTAGCAATCATCTCTTCTTAACACTGAGAATCTTGGCTAAAACAATCTCGAACTGCTCTAGCAACAGTCGAGTTGTCTCTAACTCAACTTTCCCCTCAAGCTTCCGGACCGAAGTATCGGTGTGCTTTACCCGCACTAGAGCAGCACTAAGGGCGGCAATATTCTTGGGAAAGGCTCGATCTAAGCTTTGCTGACCTTTTCTATCCGCTAGCAAGTTCTTCCTTTGTTTCCTTGAGCAACCGCTCCACATCCCTCACTCTCATATTGGCCTGGTCAGCTATACGCATATCTTGATGCTTGTCACAAGCATGCGCCTCCTCGGCCATGTGGTTCGCAAAACCTATCATCTGAAACAAACAAACAAACAACCATAACTCAAAGGTCTAAAAGGAAAACGATAAACCAAAGAGAAAAAACAAAGACTTACCTTCGTAGCATGGTGAGCGACCTCCTGGTAGGCACCACCTCAGAAAGATGCTGCAGCGGGAAAAATTATCGGGAGATCCCCTGATACAACTAGCTTGGTCAGAGCATCCCTCCCGATCATGAACGAAAGAAGACTTCCCATTGTATTTATACCTGAATGTATGGTCGTGATACGGGCTGACACGACTCCTCTTGGCCACCTCGTCCAGAGTAAACTGCCTATCAGGAGTCCTCTTCGTCCATGATGTCCCAAGCAAGGCATTTTCAAGAATGGTCCCAGACATGTCCCAAATCTTGGACATACTTATCTTTGCTCTCTTGGGATCCATGCCCTCACATAACCTATCCACTCCCAGGTTGATAGCTGGCATAACCTGCTCTTCGCCAACCGTCGCAATTGTGAGATTTAAAGAGTTAAAGGAGAGATTTGTAGAGATTATAGAAGATTGGAAGATATTAAGAGATTATGAAGGAAGAGATTTTCATTCTTCTTAAGACTTATACAAGAACATTTACAACTTATTTATATGTAAGAAGACTCTCCTATATACTAATATACTCGACTATACACAAACCAAACATTACTAGTTATGTTAACAAGCTTTACAAAAGGAGAAGAGGACTTTTCCTCTTTGAGTCCAACAGCCCTTTCATCTTTGGGTCTAATGGCTCTTTCGTGTTCCCTAGAAGGGTCATGTGACTTTGAGACATCACCATCACTTGTCTAGATCCCAACTACAACCTTAGATTCTGGATGGTTCCATTTGAACACAACTACAATTCGATTAGGTTGTGTTCCCCAATTGCTTCTTCTATAAGCAAGAGTTGCTTGTCTTCAAAGCTATTGTTCAACAGCAATGTCAGCAATCTCTTGCCCAGCAGCACTCCACACAAGTGTCGAGCTACCCCTCAATCTAACTGCGTCAGAAGGAAGTTCTGAGGTCACCACCATGTGACGGGAAGCTGCCACAATATTTAAGAAAATCAGACCCAAAACTCACCCGATATAAAATCCAAAAGAAATACGAAAGAAGTACGAAACCAAACCTGAAATATCTCAAATTTGGAAAAAAAAATCCAATTCCAAGGGAAGGAATTTGAAAAAAAATCTATAAATAAACGAAAAGTATAAATGAAAAAACTGTAGAACAAAATAAAATAACATTTTTCTAAACTTTGGCTAAAGACAAGAGTCAACAAGTTCATTGCTCCCTTGCCTATTGACAACATATTACCTTCATGTGACCACATATTGCCAATCTACGACCACATCTCACCATCTGCAACCCCATGTCATTCAATCGATCTTTTGTTACTTTTCTGTCAAGACATTCTTCTTGAAATTGTCCCTCCAGTTATAGAACATTTAATTTCTCTTAAAAATATTTAATTGATCTCCTTCTAACAGAACCAAGACAGAAACAACTTTGAGAAGACGAAGCTTGAGCTAATCGAAGGCGGTTACTCGGCGATCCTTGGCGGTTACTCGGTGAAATCAAGGGTTCGTGGTTGTTCGGCGTTTTCCTCGGCCTCTGCGGCGGTGATTGTGGCGCGGAGTGGTCTTTTCTTGGCTCTATGATTGTTGATGTGACGCATCCATGGCGGTTGCTTCTACTTCTTTGAATTTGGCTTTGGATTATAAATTGGATTCCTCTCCTCGGATCTCGAACTCTGGAAAAGCATGGGATCTTTTACCACGATTATAAATTGGATTATAAATTGCTTCTACTTCTCTCAGTCTTTCTCGCAATCTTTTACCACTTTTGACTCTGGTGGCATCTCGGATCATTCCAGAATCCTTGTTACCTTATTCTCCTCCTATGATGCTAAACGTTAGAGATTTCAGTTTTTTAACTACCTTACATCTCATGAGCAGTTCCTCTCTTCTGTTGCAGATTCTTGGAAGATTTTCCCTCCTTTCTATCATTCTAGAGTTGCTCTCTATAAGTTTCACAAGAAACTTAAGCCAATCTTCCGCGTCTGAATAAGTCTCACTATGGAGACCTCCCTGCGCGTTCAAAAGCAGCTTCTGACACTTTCTGCCAAAAGCAGAATTTAGCTCTTGCATCTCCGAGTCCCTCTTCCTTTCAGAAAGTTGTTGAAGCGTCCTCGAGATGGCATCATATTTCTCATATTGAATAACAGTTTTATAGGCGAAATCAAGGATCAAGTAGTTGAAGGATGAGGATCAGAATACCAGTTTTTTTCACCGTGTTACTCAATCTCATACAGCTCAAAATTCCATCAAGAGACTTCGGTTGAGTTATGGTACCTTTGTCACGAATCATGTCGATATTAAAGATGCAGCGGTTTCTCATTTTAGGGATTTTCTGCAGTAACATTCTCCCATTATATCTGACTTGCAAACCCATGACATAGCTCAACTTATTGATTTCAGGTGCTATGCTAGTCTTTCTGCTGTTCTGGTTGCTCCCATTATGGTTGATGAGATCACATCTACTGTTTTTTCTATGCCTATAAGCAAACCGTCTGGGCCTGACGGCTTCACTGCTGAATTTTTTAAAAGCTGCCTAGCCGATTATCTGAGGTGATTGTATTGTTGTAGTTCAATCCTTTTTTCTCTATGGTTTTTTGCTTTCATGAATTAACTCTACTGCTCTGAATTTGGTCCCTAAGCATACTAATGATATCTCCATAAGTGATTTCAGACCTATTGCTTTCTGAAATCTCCTCTACAAGTTCATCTCCAAGATCATTGCTAATAGACGTTAAAAGTGTCTGCCTCAAGCTAACGAGTTAAACCAAACTGCTTTTGTTAAGCAGCGGCTTCTTCTCGAAAATATCCTTTTGGCAACAGAGGTTGTCAAGAACTATCATAAGAATTCTATATCGACTATATGTGTAATCAAGCTTGACATTTCAAAAGCTTTTGATTCAGTTAAGTGGTCTTTTGTTCTTGCAGTTTTAAGAGCTATGGGTCTCCCTGCTGTTTTTATTGACTGGATTCATATATGTATCTCTTCACCAATGTTTTCAGTTTCCATAAATGGAAACTTGCAGGGATTTTTTCGCAGTTCCAGGGATCTTCGTCAGGGTTGCTCCCTTTCTCCCTACCTCTATGTGATTATCAACAATGTTCTCTCGAAGATGCTCAATTCTGCAGCTTTACATTCAGTTTTTGGTTTCCACCCCAATTGCAAAGACCTAAATCTCACTCATCTAAGTTTTGCAGATGACATTATGGTGTTTACTGATGGCTCTCCTAGTTCTTTGAAGGGTATTCTTGAGGTTATGAACAAATTTGCAGAGCTGTCTCGACTTCACATAAATATTGCCAAGTCTTCTATCTTCATTGGTTGAAAACATAGCCCTCTGCTCTTCTCTGCAGTATCTGATTCTGGCATTTCTATGGGTTCTCTTCTAATTCGGAATTTGGGTCTTTCCCTTTTATCTCGCTCTTTGACCAAGCTTGATTATGAGCCTTTGATTTCGAGAGTAAAGGATAAATTGCTTGCTTTGTCAGCTAAGTATCTTTCTTTTGCAGGGAGGCTACAACTGATAAAGTCAGTCATAACTAGTATCACAAAATTCTGGTGTTCTACGTTTAAGCTTCCAAATAAATGTCTTGATGAAATTGAGCATCTTTGCATTGCTTTTCTCTGGTCAGGTTCCCCGAATATCACTCACAAAGCCAAAGTGGCTTGGTCAGTTGTCTGTACTCCAAAAGTTGAAGGAGGGCTTGGCCTTCATTCTCTTCAGGATACATCTTGTGTTTTCTCCTTGCATCTCATTTGGAGGCTCCTTACGACGTCAGGTTCCCTCTGGGTCGCATGGGTAAATCATTACCTTCTTAAGCAAGTTTCTTTATGGGATGTTCATGCTGGTTTGAATGGCTCATGGGTTTGGCGTAAGCTGCTAAAACTTATAGCTTCTTCAAAGTTGAGGTTGTCTCTGGCTGTTCCACTTACTTTTGGTCGGATAACTGGTCTTCTCTTGGGTAGTTGATAGATATTATGGGAACTTCTGGTACTCATTATCTTGGAGTCTCAAGGAATGCAAGAGTTTCGGAAGCTTTCTCTCCATTATCAGGTTGGATGCCTCAGGTTTCCCGATCCCGGAGATTTGTTGACATAATATCCCATAGATCGCTCCCGTTGTTGTCTGTGGAGGGCATTGATAAACACTTTTGGAGGCATTCCAGTTCAGATTTTCAAGCCTGCTTCTCTGCATCTAAGACTTGGAACCAAATCCGACAGCAACATCAGGGAGTTTCTTGGCATCGTCTTATTTGGTTTCCCCAATCTATTCCTCGGTTTGCTTTTATTTCTTGGCTTGCTTTGCGAAATAGATTATCTACAGGAGATAGAATGCGATTATTGGGTCGTTCCCAACATTGTATGCTCTGCGGGGAGAGGGATGAGTCTCGGGATCACCTTTTTTCGCTTGTGCATACAGCTTTTGTCACCTGGAGTAATCTTTGTGGTTCTCTTCTTGGCAACTCTATCACTCCTGACTGGTCTGATTTCATTGCATCTATGCTCTCGGACAAGAATCTACTGGATTCAATTCTTCTGCAGCTTGCTTTTCAGACTTCAATATACTATATTTGGCGAGAGAGAAACAATCGTATTCATGGACGTGGCTGCTCGGATTCAAGTATCATTTCCAGCCTCATTAATAGAATAATCAGAAATCGAATTAGTTCTTTCTGTTACCTTTATCCGCATAAGCTCAAGTTTGAAGTTCGAACTTGACACTTAATTTTTGCTACAGTTGACTTTTTCTGTTAATCAATAAATTTCACATTTCAACCCAAAAAAAAATATTTAATTGGTCTTTTTTATAATTTGATAGTTTCCTTGGATTCTCCCATAAAGAGTTGACAAAAGGATGAGGATATTTCAAGAGAAAAACTGAAAATTAACTTAGAGATGTTAAACCGATAAATGTTAATGTCATATAATAATTGATCTTCAAGCGTCGGATATAAATGGGGGTCACAAGAGAAAAGGTAACTTAAAGCTTACACCTTTGGAAGTCTTGTTAGTCTCAGCAAACTCCTTCATATCTGTCCATGATTTCCTCTTCCTCTTATTTGATCCACCAGCTGTTTTCTCAGGGACGCTTTCTGGCTCAATTGGTTTCTTGCTTTTGGATTTTCTTATTCTCTTATCCCTGTCCAAAGTAAGCATTGGCTTTGGTGTATTCATAACACTATCCCCCACTTGATCTTTCTGACTTCTTTCAGGTGAAGAAAGCATATTACTTTGGATCTCTTGAGGCATCATTATCTCTTTCGTGATCTTAGCACGTGTAGAACGAGAGGTTTTTGGCTTGGATGGGTAAATCTCTTTCATCTGACCTTTCAAAGTTCCTCTCTTGAGATTACGGTGCGAACAGAAATGGCAATGGTAAACTACATTGTTCTGAGGTAAACAGATATTAGACTTCTTGCACTTGTTACGTTTCTTCTTATTAGCAGAAGAAGAAACCTTCTCGATTCTGACATTGCAATTGACGCCCGGCTTAAGAATGGTCTCACACCTACAGAAAACCCTTATTCAATACAATATCCAATTTTGATAAACTCTGACATCAAAATCTAAAGGCTTTTCAGTGTGAAGAATAAGTGATCGAAGTATGTTTAATGTCTCAAACAAAGAGAACAGTACAAGTATGCAACCAAGTTTAGTTCATTCATGGGATTTCATATTTGTATAATCCAAATTAGATGATTCTAATACAGATGATGATCGCTAATTGCAAACCATACAAACCAGCAGAAGCAAAACAATACTAATCGGAAACAGGTAAAGCAAGTCTTGATTCTAATCCAATGATAGTATCATTATCAGAAACCCTAAATAGGTAAAGGAAGAGGCAAAATACCTTTGACAAAAGACGATATCAGGTTCAGTAGCTATTCCAGAAGCTTCTTCGTCGGCAGCGAGACGTCGACCGAATAAGGAAGCAAGCGACGGAATGGGAGTATCTCCGGCGGAAGACCAGAGAGCGAGATTCTTCAAGTGTTCATGTCTAAACACAGATTTAAGATTCTGTCGTCCTCCTTGAGGAGTGCTAGTAAGCGTCTTACCTCCTCGTTTCCCCATCCTCAAGGAAACTATTCACCGGAGAGAACTCAGAGCAGTGACGCTGGTGTCTCGTTCCCAGGAGTTTCAGCTTCTCTCAGACGTGTTGCAGAGTTGGTTTAGCTCAGATCCGTCATTATTTCGTTCGGTTTAATGCTCTACAATAATCAACCTAATCGATGAAGTCGACATTATCGGGCCACATTATTATTCATGTTTGGGTTCTTTATTGTAGTTTGGGTCAAGCCCATGTGAACTCACGTTTTTGTTTATATTAAACTATTGGGTCATTATCTCAGTTAATTAACGATGTTAGTACTTTAACAAAATATAAATATTCGAAAATATAAAATACAAAACTTTTTTATGGCACATATTATTAAACTTTTTGTTTAAATTTTTATTTATTTTAATGTTTACATATTTTATGCAAAAATATGTTGATATTTCATTTTCTTTTTTCATATATGTTAAATAGAAAATAAAATATTAACATATATTTTATAATTTATACTTTATAATTTATACGTATATGTTGATATTTTATTTTTCTTTTGACTTTCATTTTTAATCAGTGAGTTTTTTATATATTAATGTTGCTATGATATGTTTTTCATTATTATATATTTTCTTAACCCGCATCCGAACAATAACTTCTCATCTTAAAGGTGTTACGAAACCAATCATGACAGATCAAATATGAAATGAGTTATGTGAGTACAAAATAGACAAATATCACAAGCACTCAAAAAATCTGAAATTGTAGCTTGAAAAAAAATTTCATTTAAAAGTTAGTCAATGTACAATCTCAAACACACTCAAACGATTAGCTGAATATCTTTTGACAACTCTGGAAACCAGAAATAATATCAAGCGACACAAACCAGCAAAATATCCGGAAATAGAAAAAGTTCTATTTGAGTGGTTTCTCCAATACCAAGACCGAGTGAATATGACGGGAGAACTAATTTTAGAGAAAGCAAAAGAGAAAATGAAACTTATCTACCCTCGAAATGATGTGGAACACCAATTTTCTCAAGGTTGGCTTGAAAAATTCAAGTTACGACAGGGTATCAAATAATTTCGTCGTTTTGGAGAAAGCGGTTCAGTCAATGTGCAAGACATAGAGAAGAAACTATAAGCTATAAGGGGAAAAATATATAAGTTCTTTATGAATGATGTTTTTAATATGGATGAAACTCGTTTGTTTTACATATTACAATCTGATCATTCTTTGCTATAGAACAACTTAAAGGAAAAAAAACAAGACAAATAAAGACTACCAATTGTTATTTGTTGCAATGAAGATGAGTTTGGAAAAATTCATGTATGGATCATTAGAAAATTTTCAAAGCCACGTTGTTTCAAGAATATGAACATAAATAGCTAGAATTACCATTATTGTGCTAGGAAAATAGCGTGCTAGCAAAAGAGCTTGGATGACATATATGATTTTTGAAGAATATGTTCGTTGGTTTAATCAGATCATGCATGGTAGAAGAGTTTTGTTAGTGGTAGATAATTGGCAAGCATATCCGCGTAATATTGAGTTATAATTCTTACCACCCAACATAACATCAAAAATTCAACCTTGTGATGTTGGAATTATAAGAGTGTGATTAATTATCTTGGTTATCAAATAAAATGAATCTCAATAATCTACTTGACTATCCAGGTGAAAATGATACATGCTCAGAATTTCAGACTTTAGAAGAAATTTTGCCTTCTATAATTAATGATGATGAAGAAGTCGAAGATGATGATGAAGTTTTGGAACTAGTTACACATCATGAAGCAATCAACGCATCTAGAACTCTTCAAAAAAATTGGATACAGATCGAAAAGACAAATTCAGAAGTTTAGAAAACAATAAAGAAAATTAGAAATGAGTTCCACGAGATTCCAACTTCAAAAAAAAAAACAACACTATAATCATATTTTACTAAATTATCATAAGAATAATTGTGTAGGCCTAATTTTTTTTTTTTTTGACAACGACATTTTAATAAACAAAAGCATTAAGACAAAGCAAAATGTCACCGATCAAAGCGGAATTCTCTTGCCCGGCGGGCCAAAGAATTTGCTTTATGATTAAGTGACCTCGGAATAACTGACAAAGAGAAAACCAAGAACAAAGAACGTAGACTCACGAACTTCTCTTGGTATGGAATGAAGGCAGGTCAGTCTTCCGGTTGCTCCAGGATCCTCACCACTGTCTCACAGTCTGTTGATAGCTCCACCTCTAGCATCTGACGGATTACAAAGGATTCCATCGCCCATAAAACTGCTTCCACCTCCACATGTGTAGCTGACAGACATCTGGGAACGCCAGTAGATCCTTCTTGTTCTCCACCCACTGAATCTGGGAAGCAGAACCAACCTAAACCCGAGTAGCGGTCGGTAATCTTCCATGACGCGTCTACAAAGCATTTGAAGCCCGTAAACTGCATATTAGCTGTGGTGGGAAAAACTATGTGTGATTTTCTGACTGGACTCCATATCAGTGGAGGTTCAGAACCAGGTGGCATCCCGGAATATGCTGATGTCCATTCTGTATAATTAGCATCGACAATGCGCAATACCCATTGCGAGTCTATGATTGTTCCCAAAAAACAGAAAGGATTCCTTGCTTTCCAGATTTGCCATAATATCCAAGGGAATGCCTGACATTCATCCCTAATCGTCATCATCCTAAACATGTAATCCAGATTAAACCAAACAGACGTCTCGGGGAATATACTCGGTGGTGATGGTAGATTAGAAAAGGCCCAGACCTGAAGGACCAGTGGGCAGAGGAACAGAGCATGATTAATGGACTCTTGTGCCGCATCGCATCGGGCACAACTAGGATCAGAAATAATTCTTCTTTGTACAATGTTTTTATTGACCGCCACAGAGCAGGACACAAATTTGCCAGAGAAAATGCTTGATCTTGTTTGGGCATGTCAACTTCCAGACATGATTATATAAAGACTCAAATCCGGGTCCCATTTGACCTGGATCCTCATCAGACATATTTTCAGCTAAACAATATCTTGATTTTACCGAATAACGTCCTGTAGACGTATAATGCCAGCCCTAGTAGTCTTGGCGATTCCCTAATGGAATAGGAATGCCGAGAATTAAGTTTACATCGTGCAGATCAAAGTACTGACGAACTAAGGTCTCCTTCCACTTACCCCCAGTTTTGTCTATAAATTGATCCAAAGTCAAATTCGGAAATAAACTCCCATTTGACCATCTCGCCGGTCTCGGGTTTATATCTGGAATCCAAGGATCTTGCCAAACCTTAATCGATTTCCCATTTCCAATTCTCCTAATACCCCCTTTATCTACCAGGCTTCTGGCAGAATAGAGACTGCGCTACCCATATGATGGGAGGCTCTTCATATTGGCTTTTAGAAAACATTGGTCTTTATAATATCGACCTTTTAGCACCTTTGCTAATAGAGACTTCGGGTGCTCTAAGAGTCGCCAGAGTTGTTTAGCCAGCATTACCGTGTTAAAATCCTCTAATTTTCGAAACCCCAAACCCCCTGCTATCTTAGGTTTGCATAGAGCATCCCATTGACGCCAATGTATTCCGCCAGATTCCCAGTCCCAGACCACCAAAAATCAGCAATCGCCGAGATTAAATTTTGTATAATTCCCTAAGGCAGCCGATAGCAAGACATGACATATGTTGGCAAAGCCGTTTAAAACAGACTTAATTAACACCTCTTTCCCATCTTTAGATAAAAATATAGTCGACCAATTTGCTCCTCCTATATTTTCTGGGAGTCCTAAATATGTTCCCATACCTCCTAGCTTATTGATTCCTAGAATCTGTTGTATCTCCAATTGCACTGGTTTCAAGACTGTGTGACGAAATTGTATAGATGATTTCTCAAATTTGATATGCTGACCAGAAATCGATTCATACTCTTTTAAAATTAACAGAATTTGTTTGGCTTCTTCCGCATTTGCCTTACAAAAAAACAAACTATCATCTGCAAACAGAAGATGCAAAATAGGCGGACATGCCCGAGCTATGGAAAGCCCTGTGAATAACTTATGTGTCTCAGCTGCCTGTAATCGACAGATGAGCCATTCTGTACATAGAATGAAAACATAGGGAGACAAAGGATCTCCTTGTCGGAGTCCCCTATTAGGTATGATGAACCCCCCCCCCCCCCCCCCCCCCCGGGACACCATTTATAAGCATTGAATACTCAACCGATGTTAAGCAGAACATTATGCACTGTATCCAATTATCACAAAAACTCATTTGATGTAGGAGAGCTCTGATGAAATTCCATTCGATTATGTCATAAGCCTTACTCATATCAGTCTTAATAGCCATATACTTGCCTTTCACTGAATCATTTGTACGTAGAGCATGGAACATTTCCTGTGCCATCAATATATTATCAGAAATCAATCTACCAGGAAAAAAAGCTGATTGAGTTTCCGAAATCAGTTTTGGCAAGAATCTCTTTAACCTTAAACACATAACCTTTGAAATCAACTTATAACCAACATTGCATAAACTTATTGGTCTAAATTCCATCATTTTTGTTGGACGTGCTATTTTTGGAATAAGGCAAATGTTTGTCTTGTTCAAACTTCTCTCAAAGCACCCTTGTGTTAAAAAATTATTAACCAAAGATATTAAATCCGCCTTAACCGTCTGCCACGAATGTTGGAAAAACAATCCCCTCCTTACCAATCCATCTTTTATCAAAAATAAATTACTTTTTGGGCCTCGAATTTTGGCTCCTAAGACGTCCAATGATAGGCCTATGATCCGATCTGATTATCTCCAGATATTCTACCTCAGATAAAGGAAATAAGCCATGCCAATCCCCATTTCCGAACGCTTTGTCTAACATACATCTCACTACACCTCTGTGGCGTACTCCACGCCAGGACCAGGTATTCCCTATTTTAGGAAAATCAACTAGACCACAATCACGAATCATCTGATTAAAAGTCATAAATGATAGGGCACTTCTCAAAACTCCCCCTTGCTTTTCGTGGTTCCCTGTTAATTCATTAAAATCTCCAATGATCAGCCATGATACTGATCTCTGAATCCCTATGCGAGTTAATCTTTCCCATACATAATCTCAATATCTTTGTTCAGGCTCCCCATAAAAAAAAGTTACAAAGGTTTTATGACCTTTAACATCGACTGTAATATCAATCATATTTTTATCCTTGTAGTTAATGTTAACTACATAGTTGTCAGTAAAAAATAAAGTCAGGCCACCACTATTTCTAATCGGTTCAACCGTGGTTAAGAATTTATAACCCAGGTGAAGTTGTATATTTTCCAAAAATACAAAATTATTCTTAGTCTCTGACAAAATATCTCTAAGATAACTAATGGAAACTTTATTTCCAATTCCCTGGCAGTTCCAGCATAATGTTGTTATATTCATATTAAAAAAATAACAAATATGGAGTATTATGACTCTCCGAAATTTCCATTTCAATACTTGACAAATTCCTGACATAAATGGATCTACCCCAAGTACAAACTCAATTTTTTGGGCCTTCATAAAGCCCATTACTGTCCACGCCCAACGAAATTTATTTAAAAAATATAGGAAATAATGATCCATTACCAGTAAGCCCACCTCTGGCCCATTTAATCAGTCTTAGAAACAGCCAAAAAACAGCTGAATGGGCTGTGGCCCAAACAGTAGCCCAATTTTACATATAGTCGCCCAGGCTATTAAAAACGTGCCACTCAAGAAGAATAATAGAATTCTTATTATTTGGAAACAAATATCAAAACATGAAACTCCAGATTGTCTAAAACCCTGTCTTAGACCCTTATTCAATACATAATCAAAACAAAGAAAAAGCATACCAATCATTAAAACCTAGACATTTTTATAGCCTTTTTCCTGCTCTTTAATCTTCAATGCCTTAAGTTTTGCCCTGAGAGTTTTCTTTGGTGACATTGTTCCCATAAGCATTAGTTTCTTTGTGCTCACACCCCGCAGGGGAGTCAGTAGTCTAGACAGATTCTTCCCAGTTCTCGCCGCCATCGGAGCCAAGATTTCATCCATACCATTCTGCATTGTAGCCACAAAATCAGAGTGGATTTATTCCACTTTTTCCTTTGTCAATTCTGGCATTGTCGTCCCTATATCAACAGGGTCAACGTGGGCTATAACTGACTGCTCTTGCAGTTCCAATTCAGCAGATTCAAGAGCCTCCTCTAGCTGCTCACCACTAACCCACTGCATATTATCCCCATCACTGTCTGTCCTAGGCTGCCCTGTTTCCAGACTCACTACTGCCTTGGTAGCTGCTGTAGCAGCCACCACATTTCCGGCTACAGCCTCAGGTTTCTCACGTACGGTGTCCTGGAACAATGGTCGTCTAACCTTAGTCCCAGAAAGACCCATCGTCTCCTTTTCTGATCCCTGGAAAGGACCTGAAATTAGTAACAAATTAGCTACATTATTATATTTACCTATATAAATCTGTCGCAATACCTGATCACTTTTTCCCTTCAGATCTTGATCATTTACAGGCTCCCGCTTTCTCTTTGTGCCTGTTGCAGCATCCCTAGCAGCTACAGCCTTAGACACTACACCAGGATTTCGTTTTCCCCCAAGTAGTGCTCCTTTGAAACTTTTGTTTTTTCCAGAAATTCCTAACCCACGACTATCAAACCCAGAATTTTCTTTTTTTTCCTGTTTAGCTTTGTAACATACACTAGTCTCGTGTGTCATTCTATAAAAGAAAGAGCAAAACCCGACCAGTCTCTTATATTCAAACATCACTTTGGACTTTCTACCCTCCTCAAACTCTAAAATCGAGGAGAACACCAATGGTTTAGAGCATGACACCTCAATTAACACTTGACCCTTTAGGACATCAATATTAATTACAGAGCCTAAAGAACCCGCTACCAAATCATAAACCTCCTCTACTCGATACTCGAAAGGTATACCCGTTATCCTAATCCAAAGACGGATTAAATTTGGATAGTTCGTGTCTGCCATCGCTTTCCACGGGGCATACGCCACCATCCAGTTATCAAAATTAACAGACCTGTAATCTAGGACACTAAGTAAATCAGATTCAGTTTGGAATTCAAATTGAAACCGGTCATTGCCCAGATTAAGACCACGTACCCTTCCCACTAAATTCCAAAATTGAGGCATCCTAAAAAGAAACGTATATACGTTCTGGATATCTGGGTTTAAGCATCTGCCCATTAGGACTTTCGAACTTCGTGCGAGCAACGCAGTGTTGTCAATTTTTGGAATCCGTATCTTCAAAACCCGAGGTGGTGATGTACTTGACACACCCTTCTTATGTAAACCCATCTGCGCCATATAAGAAACTGCAGGAAAAGCTACGATTAAAGCAGTGAAGCAGCCATTTAAAAGTTCCAGAAAAGACAACTTATAGGGCACTACAGAAAACATGAAACACACATTAACTTTATACCCACTCCATCTAACGACAATTTGTTGTAGCTCAGCCCTATTATTTAGTTATGTTAGCCCCCTACAGAACCTAACTTTTAGCCGTACCACATATTCAAGTGTTATCTTATCCCAAAAATATAGGACCTTTTCCAAAAGATAGTTAACTTCGATTCTAGTGGATAAGTATACCCAACTCAAATTTGAAAATTGAATCCATAATTGTTTGACTGAGTTATCACATCCCCTCAAATAGGAATTAACTCATTCCCTATACTGCCAGGTTATCTTAACAGACACTAAAACCACATAATTGTAGTCACTTACACGTGACAGTCCCAAAAGTCTCTCAGTTGTACTAACTCAGCAAATCCTCATCAAAACGCTTATCACTAAATGATTCGCGTGTTGCATATCTTTCAAAACACCACCCCTACACCAGTTTGTAAGGCTATAAAAAACGAGACCTAGAGGTTCTATTGTATCCATATACTTTAGGCAGAGCTTAAGTATCACTACTCGTAATAATTTAGCACAGCTGACCTGATATATCAATTGCACCAAAACCTCGCCATCATTCTCCACTAGTGATATCAACCCAGATTTTCCCTCCCAGTGCTTTGTTCTGTCACCGCCAGTCCCTGAAAGGCAACGGAACATACATTTTATACCAATTAAGAAGTCATGTTGCGACACTATACTATATTGTATAATGTAATGCACAGAAATCTTGTCTTCCCTAACTCTTATACACAAAAACTGTATACAACCACAACTGAAGTTTAAGTTTAACCACATCAAACCCAAGCTCAGTTTCTCTCTTCCCTCATATCAAAGAATGTGAAGGGTAAACGAAACTCTAGAATCAGAGACAAACCCTTTCATCTTACAGACCAAAAATCTGAAATCATGATATTGATTTATCAAACACTGATCAAATCTTGTACCCAATACCCTAAAAACAGCGACATTAACCGTTTCATCGGGTTCCAACGTATTTATCACGATTGTTCTCAGATTATATGCTCCTTTTTCTGGAGGTAATATTACCAGAAAGAGGGCCCTTTGACACCCTACTTAACCATGTTACTCTGAGGTAGCCATGATATTCCACCTTCGATACCAAATCCCAATATTGCAGATCCAAATCAACAATACAAGTAATCATCTTAAAAACTTACCGTCGGAGCTCCTCAATGAATGTATTGGACATAGAGACATGAGGATCCCCAAAACCGTACCTTCGGCCGAAATCAGAAGCTACACCGATGCGGGAACCACAGCGGAGACAAAACCCAGAAAAACCCACTAACCCGGAGATAAAAACCTCCCAAAACCTTAAAACCTTCTTTCGCAGACGCACTGAAGCTAACCTCCTCCTTCTTCGACCCTAACCAGAACCTTCCAAACCGCTCTTAACCCTAATCGGAGCCTACGACACCAAACCCAGCTCCTGATCGGCGTCCCTGACGCCGCGAAGCTGCCCCCGAAAATCCTAATCCTAAAACCTCGTCGTCGCTTCTTTTCGCCCTCGAGAGAGTTTTATCTGCATTTTAATACCCATCTGTAGGCCTAATATTTACAATTATTAATTTATGATATTATTGAGACTATATTTTTACATAGGAATTTCAAAATAATTATTATCTTATTAATTTATTAAATTTGATCAAATTTTACTCTAGTCTGATTTAGGACCGGAGAATTTTATTAATTTATAAAGATTATTAATTTATCGAATATTAATTTATAGAGATTCTACTGTAACTTTTTAAAAATCACAAAAGAAAAAAAAAATTAGTAGATAACTTTTTTAAAATCACAAAAGAAAAAAAAGAAAAAAAAAACAAAATTTCTTATATTTTCTTTACAAAAATTGAAATACAATATAGCAAATTCCACAATCACACATTATTGAATTGTGTTATCAAATCAACATGGCACTTCCTTTCATCTCTATATTAGGAATCGTCTGTACCATTAAACTAAATACAACAACATAAAGACAGTCCATTCGCTGTAATTGAAGAATCGTAGTGGCTTGAACGGCGGATCTTGCAAAAAGGCCACTAAATTGAGACCAAAAACCAGACTAAGCAGTGGTGTGGACTTGATACTGTTTGGTCTTACGTCTGTCAGGCAATACATACAATGTTGAGAGAGTGAATCTTCAGTGAAAGAGCTTGTGGGTTTGCGTAAAGGATTATGTTTCTCTAGCACTTGAGGATCCTCTTTTGTGTTATCTATAATCATAAAGTGTTTCATTTGCTTTCAAGCATTGCACCATCTTTTAGAGCAGCGTGTGCTTCATTCTCTTGTCCTAGAGCTGATAAAGCTACAGATTGGAGATAAGATGCGATGTGCCAAGCAGGAGATATGACTTGGGCCTGCATTGCATCGTTTAGTGCCTCTTTAGGCATCTCATTCATTAGGTAACATAGACTCCGTCTTGCATAAATTGTTGGGGAAATCATTGTCCCCACCTCGATGAACTGCAAACAAATACTCGGGTCAGAAGCATTAAAGCGAATGTGAGGATAATGAATGAAAAATATTGATTGCTATCTTATACGTGAAAAGCAGTAGCAGTGAACTACTGATTGAGGTTGGGAACTAAAACTTTATACAGCATAAAATGTTTCACCTGAGAAAAGCATTCGATGGCACTGGAAAAGTTTTTATGTCGGAATGCAGAATCCCCTTTTTTCTTGAAGATCAATGTGTCCTGCATCTGGTCGGTCCACATCTGGAAAGAAAGCTGAAATTTTGACGAAACAAGCAAAAATGTATTAGATTTAATGATTAGCAAGATAGGCACGGTCAAAGATACCATAGCTGCACGATTACCAGGGAATTAGCAAGTATAGAAATTAGAATCAAACATTAGAAGACAACGATAGTAGAATACAAGGTTGAAACTAAGAAGTGAACCTCTGTGGTTGCACCCTCGTCATCCTTATAATCAAGCTTTTGAATGATCTCGTGTATGGCAGTTAGATCTGATCTAAGGCATGCTTCTCCCAGTGGAGAAAGAGTGGTCGTTGTTGCATTGCTAGGTACACCCAGCAATTGATGAGAAGCAATCTACATGATTAACATGTCGTTGTTACTGTCTGAAACAATCTATTGAAATAAAAGAACCATCAAGTTTATCTTTCTAATTGTGCAGCTGTTTGCGGATATAATGGTAGCAGCAAAAAGGTAACAGAAGGATATAAGCCTCTGTAATTCAGCCTTCATCATTAATGGTGTAAGCATGCTGATAAATAACCATAACGTAAGTAGTTCATGGTAGTGGAACAGACCTCAAGATCTTTCTGCAGAGGAGTCATTGCAGCGACCAAAGATTTTGGATTAGGTCGCTCTCGGGGCTCGTACTGCAAGCACCTTGAAGCTAACCGTATAAGCTCGGTCCCATCGTCACTAGAAAATTGACCCTCTAAAGCTGAATCCATCAGCATCTGAATGTTCCTGTCCCGTATGAGGTCCAACGCCTACAAACACCACAGAAGGTACTGAATTAGCAAAATACTAAACTATTCATGGACATTAGAGTGTAACATGCTTCTCAATATGAGCTCAGGGAGAAAGCTTCCAAGTCAGGCTCCAGTAACAGACTAAGAAAAATCCCTATTCAAAAGGATATATGGAAACCTTACATGGCTTGGAGGAATGTGCTTTCCACTGAGAAGGTCAAGCAACAGGGTACCAAAGCTGTACATCACACTTTCAGGTGTCACGCGACCTGTAGAAATAAACACACAACCCGATATGAATACAGATAGGGGCCACAATCCAAATCAAGCATTCATGTTCCTGAAAATCTGAAACCTTAGCTGCTACTGGACAAAAATATAGACTGCAAGAAGATTTTAAAATTCGCAGGAAACAAATAGGGTATTGTCAGACACGATGAAATATTTGCACCATCTTTTGTCAAAATATACCTGTTCTCAGATACTCAGGAGGAGTGAATGCCAGGTTAGTGCTGTAACTCTTTCCATCTCTACTGTTTTTCATCAAACCAAAGCATGAAAGTCTTGGATTCGCATCCTAAGAAACAAATGCATAAATATTATTTTCATATCCACTTGACAAAAACCAAATGTATGATACATAGATTTAAACTTACATCATCAAAGAGAACTCTATAAGCATTTAGGTCATGGTAAAGTGCACGTCCTTTTCCGCTACAATAATCTAGAGCCTGGGCGATGTGTAAAGCTACTCTCAGACGCATCGCCCACTTCATTGGTTGTGACTCCCCTGGAAACACATAAATAATCAGTTTTTGTTAAGCATCCATTCGAGCTTTCATGTACACCTAAAGCCTAACCAAACATGAGCGAATACTGACTCATGTATCAATATACATGTCTATATATGAAGTTACAGTGAAGTTAACTTACAGTGGAAAAGATGTTTTGCTAAAGTTTCATTAGGCATAAACTCCGCAATAAGCAGTCTCTCTTCACCTTCATAGCAACATCCAAGTAGATTTGCCATCCTATGATTACGTAATTGACCAACAGCTTTGGCTTCTTCCTAATCTCACAAATAAACCCAAAGGGTTTTAGAGTTTGTTACTGAAAGGCAAACACAAAGTGTCCCACAAGGCCACAATCACATTAAGAAACTAGCAACCTACACATATAGGTATGAAAGAAATTAAATAATTCTGAATATAATCTGCTTGCACCTAGATAACAACCTATGAACCATAAGAGATGAAAGAATATGCTTACCAAAAATTGACGAGAATCAGGCCAAGATTTCCTGTTGAATCTTTTGACAGCAATTCGTCTTTGATTCTCCAGTTTCCCTTTGTACACAACATTAGGAGCTCTCTCTCCATGTTCTGAAACTATATTCTCTGCTGCAAATCCTGAAGTAGCATTCCTTATAGTCTCAATAGAGAATTCACGAAACTGTGGCAAATCATTCGCTTCACCTCTCCCTTCCTCGTCTGTATAATTGCAAGATTACCAACAACACAAGATAAGAATTTCAATCATGAATACACAATATTATAAACAAAAATAAACCTAACCAATTGCTAGTTAAACTCATCAATGGCTACTTCACCTAAGCTCGTAACATCAGGATTCGATTTTCCAGACTCTGAAACGCAGCACAGTGAAGATAGCTTGGAAACCTCACAGCCCATTTTGGAGAATTTTCAATCAAATCATAAAACCCTAAATAAACCACTTCTCTTGTGTATCGAACTTTTAACAGATCAATCCTTAAGAAACTGAATTCGAATTCCCCGAAGAAGATTAGAATCGAGCTTCGATGCTTGGATCAAGTGAGAACAACACTTTAAACATTACAAAACAAAACAAAAAAAATCCAGAATCCGAGATCGAATCGAGAAATGACTCGTCAAAAGAGGAAAAGAAAATTGACAGAGAGAAAGAAAATAAACGAAACGTGAAAAGACGAATGAAGCACTCGTGTGTGTATGATGAATGAGTTAAAGCTTAAGAGAAAGAAAAAAAAAAAAGAGAATTCTTCAACTTTCTGCTTGTCTGCTTCAACTTTCTCGAAAACAAAGCAGAAAGCCAGAAAAGAAACTTTGCCAGATTTTTTATTTTTTTCTAATTTCCAAAATGAAAACAGCAAAGCATTCCCTTCAAGTCAACACAATTCATAATTGGGTCATATTTACAATTTGAATTTGAATTTTCAAATTATTTAAGTATATTGGAAAATTTGAAGTGCCAATTCTTTCAGTTTGTGTTGATAGCGATCATGAACTTTGATTTCCACTTTTCAAAATGTCTATTGATCCAATATTTTACATTGGCTAAGCACTACTATCATTTCTCATCCTATACATCGCACTCTTCTCTTAGCTTGGCATGCTGCAATATATGAGCTTCGGAGGGAAACAGGTGCAGTGAGGGTCAACAGTGAAAACAAGAGCTACACAGGGGGAGAGGAGAGAAAAATTAGATTTTTACAACTGCCTAAACCATCATCCATCCCCACTCTCCCACACATCTCCACCATAGGCTAACCCAGTTACTTCTCTTGTCTCTTGAAAAATAAACCGCCTACTAAACCACTAGATTTATGTTTATAAAAACCCTTTTCTAAAATGTCAGGGGAGTAAATGATTTTGAAAAGCAAATAGCTTAAAATCATGACTTAGTAATAACTATATTAACTTTGCCGCCAGTTGTAAAACTTAGCTCTGTGTTTCGTATTTCACGCTTGTTGTATTGTTCACTTATGATCTTTGTTTGTTGTGTTTGCCGATTGTAGCAACCTCAAGACACGAGACATTTACGAGTTCACATGGGTTGTATGTCCATGGTACATCTCGGTGAGCAAAGCTCACGGATCATCAACTATCAAGGTCCGACAATTGATCCAAAGTACATACACGAAACTCTCTACACAGAGAGTGCTTCAGTAAACCGAAAACAAGAAGATAAATACCAAAGAGATCAAAAACTTTCTCACTACACTGTAAGAGTTCTTCTATCTTGTTCTCTTCTTTATTTTCTCATAACTCTCATGCATTCTTCATGAAAGACCCTTGCTCTGTCTTTTATCACAGAGCCTACACCATTGCATACCTCATGCTTTGACTGGTCCCTCATTAGTCTTCAAAACCGAAGACCATCACCATCACCAGGTGGGCTTGGGCCTCAAAAGATTGAAAGGGAAAGGTATTGGACCATAAACACAATGAGACCAACCAAGGCCCATTTTTTCCAGGCCCACTATTACAGAAGGGGACTAGATCGACATACCACAGCTCCCTTTTAGAAACTCAAGTCTAAGGTATAAGGTTCCATGGCTCAAGTGTTTACTTGGTTTAACAGACAAGAAGGGAAACTAGTTGCAAAAAAAATTGACAGAGCCCTTATCAATGAAGAATGGTTGACGTCTTACCCATTCAATTATGCAGAGTTTCTAGCTCCGACCTTCTCAGATCATACTTTATGTCTGCTCCAGATTGTCCCTCACACTCCCCAAATTGGAACCAAACCCTTCAAATTCTTCAACTTTCTCACCAACTACCCCCAGTTCCTTACAACAGTCGCTGCAAATTGGGTCATAAGTGAAAACGAGATCTTCAGTTAGAGAGGGTTGAGCTTAAAACAAAAACTAGTCAAAAGAGAGTTCAAAACATTAAACAGAGATAACTACTCCCGAATTCAAAATAGAGTGTGTGTGGCTAATCTTGTTTTTCAATCCGTGCAAGTACAATCTCTTAATTTCCAAAGTGCCCCAAATTTCGCGGAAGAAAAATCTTGTGACGAGAATCTATTGAAAGTTAAAGATATCGAAGAAGTGTTCTTTTACCAGAAGTCCAAGATTAATTGGCTTGCATGTCGGGACCAAAATACTGCATACTTTTATAAGACCATCATTATCAAGGGTTTCTTAAGGGTTTCTTAGCTTATTTTATTATTAAAAATTTAAGAAACTCTTAAGAAATCGTATGAAAGTTTCTTATTTAAGAAACTCTTTAATGGGTTTCTTAGCTTATTTTATTATTTTATTATTAAAATATATTTTTAACTCACCTTTTCTCATATATAATCATTTAATAATATTTAAGAAACTCTAATAAGAAATCTCCAATAATGTTGCTCTAAGGTTGCTAAAACACGTTTTGCCTATAATGCCATTCATTCACCTCAAAATATGGACGTATCATCGTCCTCTCACCCTCAGATTAAGGCCAACATTGTTGTGTCCCATTTTTTAGATAGTTTGGGACTTGTTGCCCTCCCTCCTCTGTCGCCTTACACAAGTCTTAGAAATGAACATGTTTTGGTCGCGGTCGCCAGCGACCAGCAAACGAACAAGACCTTCATCTTTTTCAATATTGTTTATCCCCTTCAGATCAGACTATAATTCAGAGATTACCATCAGATGAAGAAATCGCAAAGGTTATCCACAAACTAAACCCTAATAAGAGTCTCGGACCAGACGATCTTACCTCGGGATTTTATAACTGCTTGTCAATACTAGGAGTTATAACTGTGAAAGCAATCGAGAACTTCTTTGTCTCGCCCTCATTACCTGCAGCAACAAACACAACAATCATCACACTAAACCCCAAATTTACTCGAGCAACTGTATTCAAGGATTATCGACCCTATTTCTATTGGAATTTGATCTCTCCTTAGATTAGGATCGGACAACTACAGAAGTTATTCTGTTTCTCTCTTAGAACAAAAACTCTCTTCTTCGTTTTCTCTCTAATGTCGATGATGCTCTGTTTTTGTTTATGTTTCACGTTTCTCTTTCTTTTTTTTTAATCAACCAATCAGTATCTTTTATTAATTTCCAACAAGGGTATATATATTTTACAACATACTTATTCACTAAAGGTTATGTCTTGTAAAAGACATCCTTAAACCTAAAGACACAAACTTACAAACACAACCATTCGATTGTACCTATTCATACACACCTATTTGATTACATAAATCTTATAGTTTATGCGAAACCCTAAAGTTGTTTAATGATATATGATGAAGACTTGATCATATTCCAACACTCCTCCTTGATTATGGCTTCATCATGACTCCTAGTTCTTCTCTTAAAGCTTCAAATCGTGATGTGCTTAAGGGTTTGGTTAGAATATCTGCGACTTGAAACTCTCATCGACAATGCTCAAGTTTGATCTTTCCTTCTTGCTCAGCTTCTCTTACAAAGTGATATTTGATGTCGATATGCTTTGTTCGACGATGTTGAACTGGATTCTTTCCTATAGCAATCGCAGATTGATTATTACATAGAATACGAGTACATTTTTCAGTCTTGAATCCGAGTTCATTTACTAAGCGTTGCAGCCATATTGCTTGATTTGCTGCAGAGCAAATTGCAATGTAGTCGGCCTCAGCAGTTGATTGAGCCACCGTCTTTTGTTTGCTTGAATTCCAACAGCAAGCACATGATCCTATTGTAAAAACATAGCCGCTTATGCTCTTCTTGTCTTAACCCGAACCTCCCCAATCACTATCAGAGAACCCTACCAATTCTAGTTCTTCTACTTGTTTGAATTGAATGCCATAGTTCAAACTACCTTTAATGTACCTTAGCACTCGCTTTGCTTCTTGATAATGTTGCATCATTGGAGCAGACATGCAACGAGACAAATATGAAGTTGCATACATAATGTATGGTCGTGAAGCACACAGATATAGCAAACCTCCGATCATGCTTCTATGCTTTGTAACATCTTCAAGTTTCTCCTTTAAAGCTTATTTTCTTTTGTCATTCAGTGTTAAAGGTGTTGATAACATCTTGCAGTCTTGCATTCCAAATTTCTTCAGAAGCTTCTTGGCATAATTTTCTTGTGATAAGAATAAGCCACTTTTGGTTTGAATTACTTCCATGCCAAGGAAGAAACTTAGTTCTCCTAAATATGTCATCTCAAACTCATTCTTCATTTTTCCTTTGAAGTCTTCGATTTCTTCCAAGTTGCTTCCTGTGATTATAATGTCATCGACATACAAACTAACCACCAAGATTTTGTTTGTACCTCTCTTTACATAGAGTGCTGCGTCGTTGATGCTTCTTTTGAATCCATGTTCGATGAAGTATCCATCAATCCGACCATACCATGCTCTAGGCGCCTGTTTTAAGCCGTAGAGTGCTTTATGGAGTTTAAGAACTTTATCTTTGCTTCCTTCTTCTATAAATCCGGGAGGTTGTTCTATGTAGACCTCCTCCTCTAACTCACCATTTAGGAATGCAGACTTTACATCCATTTGGTAAAGTTTCCATCTGTTTTGAACAACAACAGCCATAATAGTTCTTATCGTATCATACCTTGAAACTGGTGCAAATGATTCAAGATAGTCCACTCCATATTCTTGAGTGAATCCTCTGGCTACCAATCTTGCTTTGTGTTTAATGGCGTCTCCACTTGCATTAGTCTTCAAACGAAATATCCATTTGACACTAATCACCATTTTGTCATTCGGTCTTTCAACAACACTCCATGTTTTGTTTTTCTCTATCATACGCAGTTCCTCCTCCATGGCTTTTAACCATTCTTTATCTTGTAATGCTTCTTCTAAGGTGTGTGGTTCTTCAGCAATCATCATGCATACCTCATGGATAAGCGCCTCCTCTTTAACTTCAGTTGTTATTCCCATTAAATCGTTGATTGATCGAAATCCTCTAGGACCAACTGATTCTTCTCCTCCTTGAATATGACCTTGATTCGTATTTTAGATTTGAAGTTGATTAAAAGCATTACTTACTTGGTCAATTTGATAATTTAGATCATCTCCTCTTCATTGTTCTCGTGTGTTTATTTTGACATGCGATATGATAGTTTTTTCTTCGATTTTCCTATCATTGCTCCATGTCTTCTTCTCACAAAAGGTAACGTCTCTTGAAACTTCAAATTTCTCTTCATTTACCAAATACACACGATATCCTTTTGACTCGTTGCTGTAACCTACAAATATCCCTTGTTTAGCCTTTGTGTCTAGCTTTTTCCTCTTTTCATCTGGTATGTGTATGTAACAAACACATCCGAAAACTTTCAAGTGTTCAACACTTGGTTTCTTTCTACTCCATATCTCCAATGGTGTAACTCCTTTCTCCAATGACTTTGATGGCAATCGGTTTTGCAAATATGTTGATGTTGCTATTGCTTCAGCCCAAAACTTTTTCGGTAAGTTTTTCTCCTTAAGCATCGATCTTGCCATCTCTACAAGTGTCCTGTTTTTCCTTTCAGCAATACCTTTTTGTTGTGGAGAATAAGGAGTTGTTACCTCATGATATATGCCACTCTCTTGACATAACTTCTTGAATTCGTTTGAAAAATATTCTCCTCTTCCATCGGTTCTTAGTCTTTTTATCTTCTTCTCCGATTGATTCTCCACAAATGGTTTGAAGAACTTGAACTTTGACAGCACTTCACTTTTATTTCTCATGAAGTAGACCCATGCCATCTTAGAGTAATCATCAATGAATGTAAGGAAATACTTACTTGAGTTCAGTGATTCATTTTGCATTGGACCACACACATCCGAATAAACAAGTTCTAGTGTTTGACTTGTTTTGCTTTGCGATTCCTTAGGAAAGCTTTTCCTTGATTGCTTTCCCATCTCACATGATTCACATATATCTCTTGCTACTGCAAACTTTTGAAGATCTTCTACTGTCTTCATCTTCTGCATTTGCTCCATCTTGTCATAGTTTACATGACCCAATCGCTTATGCCATAAACTCGATTTCTCTTGTTTTTCTTCGCATGCTACATATGTTTCTTAACTTGATCTTTTCAACTCAATTTGAAAGCTTTTATCTTTCATCTTAATGTCCATGATCTTCCTCTTTTTTGGGTCTTGGATGATGCAGTTTTCATTCTCAAAAATCAGTCGATATCCATTGGATATCATTTGAGAAACACTTAGTAAATTTCTTGCCAATTCTGGTACATATAGGACGTTTTTGATGATGTGATCTCCTCCTTTGTTTGTTGACACTTGTATGTCTCCTTTTCCTTCAGATATGACTTTACCACCATTCCCAATTCGAATGGTTATCTTCTTACTTCGATCCAGATTGATGAAGTGTCTTGAATCTCTTGACATGTGATTGGTACAGCCGCTGTCCACTAGCCAAGATTCATCGCCTAAATTTGAAGTCTCTTTATCTTCAACGGCACTAAAAAGCATGTGATACTCATCTTCACTTTCACCATCAGATTCTTCTAGACTTAGGTGTGCTCTTTCATTCTTTCTAAGTCGACATTCTTTTGCTATATGTCCTGGTTTGTTACAGACATAGCATTTCCTTTCGTAGGTTTCACTTCTCTGTGAACCATTCTCTTTCTTTTTCCTGAAACAATCGACCTCATTGTGATTGTTCATCTTACACACGCCACACCACTTGTTTGTCTTCTCATGGCGGTTTTTCTTTCGCTTGTTATCTCCTCTTGAACCAAGCTTTGCTCCATAGAAAACACCCTCATTGATGCGATCTTCTCGGAGGTTTAGACGCCTCTATGTGCTTTTAGGTTTCCTATCAATTCTGTTACCGAAAGAACTGATAGATCTTTTGTTTGTTCGAGTACCCCAACGATACTATCGAATCTCTGTGGTATGGAGATAAGTACCTTTTGAACCACTTGGTAATCAGTCTTTTCTTCTCCATGTACTCGAAGTTGATTGCTCAGGTTGATAAGTTTTATTGAAAACTCATTGATTGTCTCTCCTTCTTCCATCTTCAGATTTTCATATTCTCTTCTCAGGGTTTGAAGATTAATCATTCTAACTTGTTGGCTTCCTTGAAACTCCATCTCAAGAGCATTCCAAGCTTCTCTAGAAGATGATGCAGAAGTGATTTTAGGAAAAATTGATTCTGATACTGCACTTTGCAAAATCTGAAGCGCCATCATATCTGAAGCAATCGGTCTTCTATTTCTCTTGTTGCTTGAGGCGTGGCTTGAGTGGGTGAAGTCTCTGTGATTCCATTCTCAATCACATCCCAGAGTTTTCTGGTTTTCAGAATTGTTGTCAATTTAATTTCCCAAAAACTGTAGGAATCTCCATTGAAGATAAGAATGATTTGATGCATCGTTGTCTCCATGTGCTCTCATACCATATTGGAATTTGATCTCTCCTTAGATTAGGATCGGACAACTACAGAAGTTATTCTGTTTCTCTCTTAGAACAAAAACTCTCTTCTTCATTTTCTCTCTAATGTCGATGATGCTCTGTTTTTGTTTCTGTTTCACGTTTCTCTTTCTTTTTTTTTAATCAACCAATCAGTATCTTTTATTAATTTCCAACAAGGGTATATATGTTTTACAACATACCTATTCACTAAAGGTTATGTCTTGTAAAAGACATCCTTAAACCTAAAGACACAAACTTACAAACACAACCATTCGATTGTACCTATTCATACACACCTATTTGATTACATAAATCTTATAGTTTATACGAAACCCTAAAGTTGTTTAATGATATATGATGAAGACTTGATCATATTCCAAATTGTAACACGCTTTACAAAGTGATCTCGAAAATTCTTGTTGCTAGAATTAAACTCTTACTCCCTAAGATTATCTTACCAAATTAATCGGCTTTCATTAACAGAAGGTTCTTCCTCAAAAATTGTTTGCTTGCATCAGAGTTCGTCAATGGCTACCATAAAGACAAAAGCCCTCCTAAGCTTACCCTCAAGATAGATATCGCTAAAGCCTTTGACTTTCTTAAATGGGAATTCATCATCGTCTTGATAACCTTAGCTTGTCAATCAATTATATCAACTAGGTTAAAGAATGCATCTCATATCCTTCATACTCTGTGGAAATAAATGGATCCTTACATAGTTATTTTAAAGGGACAAGAGGTCTGGGACAAGGGGATATGTTGTCTTCTTACCTCTTTGGCATAGCAATAAATACATCCACCTAAATGAAGTTGCACCTTCTTGTCTTATAGGTTACCATCCCAAATGTCGATCTTCTCAACTCACACACCTATGTTTTGCAGACGACTTGCTTGTGTTCACTGACGGCTCTTCATCCTCACTTGAAAACACATAAGAATCCTTAAGGACTTTGGGGACGTTCCAGGTCTTAATATTAGTTGTGGTAAATCTTGATTCTTCCCTGCAAGACTCTCTCAGCAGCCAATATCTTCGTTTGAAGTGTTATCTAGAATGCAAAAAGGGTTTCTTCCTATCTTATACCTTGGACTCCCTTTATGCTACAAAAAAAAAAATTTTACTTGATTGTACCCACTTTGATCCAAAAGATAAAATCCAAGATTGAAACTTGGTCTCTAAGTACATGTCTCTAGCAGGTAGAATTCAGTTATTTCAAGCATTACTAACTTCTGGACCTCAACATTCATCCTACCAAAAAAGTGCATTAAGGAAATAAATTCCATGTGTTCTGCTTACTTGTGGAAATGCAACTTAGAGGGGCAACATAAAGCAAATGTCTCATGGGAGAATGTAACTAAGCCTAAAGAGCAATGAGGACTTGGTCTTAAAATTTTGGCGGTTTGGAACACATATTGAAACTTTTGTGGATGCTCTTCTTCTAGCAATAACCGATGTGGGTTGCCTGGATTCATGAAAATGTGATCAAAGACATAAAATTTTGGGATATCAAAGCATCCCAACATTACACTTGGAACTTCAAACAACTGTTGAAGCTCCGCATTATTGCAATGCAATGGATAAGATTAATACCTAGTAATGGAAACACATGCAACTTTTGGAAAGATCCATAGACAATTTTTTTGCTTTTGATAGAGTTCATTAGGATTCAAGGACCGAGACTAACATGTATCACACTTTGTGCAAAACTAGACTCAATTTGGGATATAGATCATTGGCGTCTTCCACTTGCAAGTTAGACAAATTAGAGCAGTTACATATAGCACCCACAAGCATCACCTAAACTGATTCTCAAGACACTTATGAATTTCATATCAATGGTAAAGCAAGAAAACATTTTGGTTATGGCATAATCTATCAGCACATCAGAAGAGATAATCCATCTGTTAACTCGGAAAATATTGTTTGGCTGAAAAAGGAATACCTAAGCACTCAACACTCTCCTGACTAATAGTTTTGAATCGATGCCACATGCATGACCGCTTGCTAGCATGGGGTCTCAGTACTCCTCATATGCGCCTCCTCTAAAACTCATAATCACAGAGCCATAATCATCTCTTGTTCAAGTCTGAGTATTCTTCTGAAATATAGAGTGGTTTAACACAAAATCTACTTGTGCCAAGACTTCCATTGGACTGGGAGGACATGCTCGCAGATCTCATCTCTCTCCGATGTGGGAAACACGATCGTTATCTCTTCCTCCTTATTTAGGAAGCCTCTCTTTTTCTATCTAATATGAACAGAAAATAGACTACACATGCATCTCAATCGACCTCAATCGACCTCCGCAAGCTCTTATTTCCAACATCAAATCAAGAATAGAATAAATGCGATTAGACTTCACAGTGCTAGCAAGCTCTCTATTACAATGATGGTTCTTCATATAGTGAACGGCCACTTCATTTTTTTTCTCCGTTGATAAGACTATCACTTACCAATTTTGCATTATAGGCTTTAATTAATAAGTTAAACAAATTCTAAACTATTGGACTTTAACTTATATTTTGTAAAATATTCGAAGATCAGCTTTATTAAAATTAATAGTATCTAAATTTTATTAAAATGTAATAATAATAATATCAATAGTTTGCCAAAAACAATAAGTAAAAATATCAAAAAGATTAGAAAATGGCAAGTGCTTAGGGCATCCACATCAAGAGTTCATGGAGATGGGGTTCTTAGAGAAAAAAAAATTGAAAAAACGCGGAACCAATTAAGATTTTCTTTTTTCTAAGAACCCTAGGGATTCACTAATATGGATGGTCTTATGATTTATTTTGAATGATGTGAACAAGATATTGAAAATGGGCTCAAAGAAAAAGCAAAGAATTGGAATGGATCAACAAAGAATAAGATAAAGGAAACATGCCCAAAACATTGAATGGGCTTGTAAAGTTGTGGCCATTATTCATGGATAAAACGAAAGTGTAAATAAACATTTTGATTTAATTTCATGATTGAGAGTGTAACATTTTGGTTTCAAGTTCTTACTTTATAAAAAGACATAAGTAAATAAGAAGACTTTGACAAAAGAAAAAAAATAAGAGGACAAAAATGCCTTTTGAAGTTTTAAAACAATAAATAGGAAATAATTAAATAAAGGTTAATTAGAACTAATTAGGACTTAGAGGACTTAATGTCTTAAGCAAAGAAAAAAAAAGTTAAAAGAGATTTAAGACATTGTGAAGAGATATTCTGTACTGGGTCCCACTTCGTGCCTTTTTTCTCGCTCTCAAATCTTAGGCAACACTAAATCCTCCCACTCTCACTCACATTTGACTTTAATAAAGATAATAATAGTTGTAGGTTGTAACAATTTAATAAATTTGACCAAAAAACAAGCAAATGAAAATTATACTATGGAACGCATAGATAAATTGCAAAATTGTACTCTATGCTTGTCATAAAATTATTTCAATTTTTTAAGAGATTTCAAAAATATATTACACCACCTCCATTTAAAAGTCTTTTAATCAAGGCCATGGTGAATAGGTAAGAGACGTTTCTTAATTAAGGATTTTAAGAAACGTTTAAGAGACGATACAGTGATTGCGTGTGGCCCCAAAAAAATAAGAGAAGGGTCTCTCTGCAGTGATTTCGGCGATTTGAGTCGATTTCATCCAATTCTTCCACTGACATCATCAGAACCATTGTTTTCGATTTGGTCGTGAAGCTTCACCGATTTCTTGGGTTTTCTTCTCTCCAATCATATAGGTACGTCATCGCCCTATTTGTAGTTACAGTAGTTAGATTTATGAGATTAGGGTTTTGGTCGTTTCAAAATTAGGATTCGTCGAAATTAGGATTTTTGGGTTTCAAAAATGTTGGGTTCTGTATATTGACGGTTTGTATATTGACGGTTTTAGCTTCAAATCTTCTCTTCTATGTATTTGTATATTTATATATGAAAATTTGAAGTTTTGCTAACATTTGTGTCTGTTTCTTTGTGTATTTGAGGGGATGGTGATGCAGAAGCAGACAAACGTCTTCTTCTTAAACTTCTTCTTCTACTGTTGTCTTATGTCTGATTTTTCTTTACTTCTTCTATCTGCATTCTTCACTCTTCGTCTATGTCCTTCTCAATTTCTACTTCTTCTTCGTCTACTTCTTATTCTGTCTGCTTCTTCTGTCTGTTTCTTCAGTCAACATCTTCTTTCTGCTTCTTATGTTGGCTTCTTCTTCTTATGTTTTCTCCTTCTATCTTCTCCTTCCAACACTCATAGCTGGATTCTATGAATTCATACAGCTACACATCTAGTTTCCTAGCATTACTGAGTAGCCAACATGAACCTGAAAACATTAAACCCAGTTTCTGTGAGAAGGATTCACCAAATGAAGCTGATGATCGAAGATCAAGAAGGAAGTAGACTCCCACAGAAGATGTTGTACTCATGAGTGCGCTCAACACAAGTAAGGATCCACTTGTTAGGAATGAGCAAAAAGCGGAAGCCTTTTGGAAGAGGATTGTAGCTTATTTTGCTGCAAATCCTAAGGTTGCGCGTCTACAAAAGAGGGAGCCAAGCCACTGTAAGCAAAGGTGGTCGAAGATTAATGACAGTGTCTCCAAATTTGTGGGGTGCTTTGATGTTGCATCAGCTCATAAATGTAGAGGTCAAAACGAGAATGATTTTATGAAGATGGCTCATCATATTTTCTTCAATGATCATAAGCAGAATTTCACTCTCGAGCATGCTTGGGGAAGACTAATAACTATTCGACACAATCTTCAACGTCTGCCTCAATTAGCTGTGAAGATGAGCAAGCTCGACCATAAGGTGTTAAGGCTTCAAAAGTCAAGTCTAAAAAGACAGGGAACAAGGCAACACAAGGGAATGCTCTCTCAGAGTTTTAGGAAATGTGGGAGATCAAACAAAAGGATTTAGCCGTGAAAGAAAGGTTGTCTAAACACAAACTATTGGACAGTCTTTTGGCAAAAACAGAGACATTATCGGATATTGAAATAACTCTCAAAAACAAACAAGCTCATCACCGACATGTTGAATGGAGTTTAACCATTTTGTATATGTCTTTTGTAAACCATGTTGTGTCATTGTTTTGTCACCATGGTGTGTCTGTTTTTTAAACCTTTATTGTGTATGTTTTCTGTCTGCTTTTGTTGTGTTTGTGTTTTGTAAAGTGGTTGTTTCTGTGTTTTGGAACTTTTGTTGTGTCTGTTTTTGTAATATATGTGTTGCAACTTTACAATGAATTTGATCTTGTGTTGCATTTTGTGTTTCAGATTATGTGTTGCAAATTTTGATCTTGTGTTGCATCTGAACTTTTGTTGTGTCTGTTTTTCACATTCTGTAATGTTTAATGTACTGTTTAATGACAATTTGTAATGTAAAATGATACTTTCTAATGTAAAATGACACTTTGTAATAACACTTTGTATTGTACAATTTTTAAGAACTTTTTGTGTGGGGTACTACCATTGGAACCCCACGAAACTTAAGAACCTCATTAAAGATTCTTAAGTGATTATTTGTATTATAAATATGCTAACATTGGAGATGATCTTATAAGTCAATATTTGTATCTAAGAAAACAAACTATTAGCGTCACTTGATCATTTATTATTTGACTTCAGTTATTTCATTTTTTTGACTTAGTCTTTTCCATAAATTTGGTAGGTTTTGTTCTTTTTGATTTAGAAATTTGGATTTTCACTTGTAAGATGCTCTTAATCTATTATAGGAGATTTTGTTTTTTATTCGAACCTAGTTCTGCTTGGTGGTGACCTAAGAGCAGCTTCAACCATAAGAACCTCTAAGAGATTCTTAACTATTTTTTTAAATATAAATTATGATTTAAGAACCTTACTACAAGTTATATTTTTTTTTCCTCCTCCAATGGTAGAACCCTAGTAGGGGTTCTTATATAAAAAATGGCAAAACAGAAACATGGCAATGCAACTGTTGGAATCGAATGAGAGATAAACAATAGTTATTAGGATCCAGATGATAGAAAGTTGTACCTATGATTCAAATTAGCATTCAATCACGAAATAGATAAAAATAGAGGAAGAACGATTAATGTATTCTGAATGAAGACCAAGAGAGATTTTGGTATGATAATTGGTCTCCTAATGGAAACTTGAGAAACTACATTAGAGCTGCAAGGAGTATGGGAATTGACAATGACTCTACAATAACATTATTATGGGATGAACAAAGCTGAAAGTTACCTATAGCAAAATGATTGCAAAAGTACTAGGTTTGAGACTTGTAAGGTGAATCATGCACTTAAAGCTCAAAAACCAGAAGAATAATGGCATAAAAGGTATGATTTTCAGATGGAATCACTAAACATAAATTTATCCTTAACAAACGATCGATTAAGTGCTTGGGGTCTACCTGGTCCGACAAGTTGCTTGCAATGGAATCGATAGATCACTTATAGCTTGCAGAAACGGTGCCATGTAAAGCCCTAATGCTCCTGTATTATTGTCTCCAGATTCCATGTAGTCTGCAAAAGGAGAGAGCCTGATTCCAACACGATATTAGAAACACGACCAACATTTCATATCTGACAGAAGAAGGTAGCGCCTTTAGCATGAACAACATCCACTATTGCTTAAAATAATTTATAATAGACCTACAAAGTTGAGAAAAGTTCTCACTCTATCAATATATATCAACGATGAGTTCTCATATTATTATGGTTCTATCACTTGTTAGGCCATTGAATAGCTTAATAAAACAGAACTTCTGTCTGAATCTTCCTTTCTCCTAATAGTCTACCAACACCCTATTGCATCACCAGACAATATCAATTATATATCATCCATCAAAACAACCAATAAGCAATGATTCTTAGACAATGCACATCAAGACTATAGCTGAAAGTATCATTCTTTTCTCTACTTCCAACACATTTAGCAACTTCTAATGTCATACTATATGTCTCGTAGGTTGAGACAGTTCCAATGATTGTGGCTCTAAGCACATTTGCCCATTGACACAAGATATAACCAACTCCACCAAATGAAAACTTCATATTAGATTAAAAGTTAATAACATATCAAATGAAAACTAACCTTAAGCAACAACGAAGGAGAAATTGTGCAGTTATGCCACTACGCATGATTGATGCTGCAACAATAAAATCAATCCTGACCCAACAACTATCACCTCTCCAACAACTTTCATACCTATGATCAAAGATGACTTAATCTCTAGTTAAAAGAGCTTCCTTTTGTGTTTATTGATTTATTTTTGTAAAACTAAGGTTGTAGAAAGCAGAACCTAGTGTGAATGGCAGAGAAGTTGGCTTGTAAACACCTCTCCTGTAGTAAATATCGATGAATCAGAGTTTGTACAATCTACATACACAACCCTGAATCTTACAAGTATCCACAACTAGTTCGCAATACACAACATTGATTCAGTGAATCCCAAATCAGTTTAATTTCTAATAGTACAAGCGATTAGAATTCCACCAACCTAATCTTATTAGAGCCTTCACTCACCTCAGGACCACCATGCTCGTAAACCCTAATACCTTTCACCATCTTCTTCTCCGGCGACTTCTCCACCACGTCTATACTCAGAGCTCTAACATCAACATTGACGGGATTTCGTGGAAAAGTAAAAATTTGGCCAACATTGACGCTTGAAGACACGAGTGATAAAGAGGTAGGACCATATCCAATGAAAACGCGATACGTAAGGGTCTCTTAACTTTTCTACAACCTCCTAAATAAAAACCGGTTCTTCATTAAGCAAACCCTTTTTTATTATAAAAATTCACATTTATTCTTAAGAACCCTTTAATTTTAGCCCATTGGAACTGCTCTGAGTTCTTCATTTCAAAGTATCATTTAGTCTTATATAGTTTCGTTTTTTTTCTAGTAGCTCTAATTTATTGTTTTCCTTTTAAAAATTTTGGTTTTAGATATAAATTTGTTATCTGTAGACTGTTTTGTTTTATGGTGACCTAGATCCTTTGTTACATGGTACCATTTAATCGAATTTATCTTATATAATTTTTCTCCTATTCTTTTTCTAGTAGTTCTAATTTGTTGTTTCTCTCTTTTAAGTTTTGATTTCAGATATAAGTTTGTTATCTACAGGTTTTAGAACTTCATTGTTGTATTCGTCTTAATTTGAAAGATAAAAAAGCAAAATATTTCCATACAATGATCATGTCTTTTTATTAATAATACTCTATATATTTTCTGTGATTTATAAAATTCAATGTATATTCCAAATTATATCAAAATTTTTATGGAGTTGCTTTGCTATCTTGAATTAAAATTTAATAAGTTACAGAAATAAATATATTACTACCTAACTAATATATTTTAGTTTTCTTATTTTAAAATATACTTTTTGTTTGTAATTATTTTAATATCTTGTGAACAAACCATTTAGCAAAAACAACAACTTGATGACATACTAAGGTTTTAATGGTAATTAAAGAACTTAATTAACAATACAAACTTTAACTAGATTTGGTTATAAAACTTAAACTGTATACTCGATCAGAATCAAAGCAATAAATATCTCAAGACATCAGAAAAAAAAACAAAGGTCTTTAGTTTTCATTAGCATGCTTTAATTCAAAAGTACACTTCAATTTTCAAAATTAAAATTTTATAATATTTCGTTTCTAATCTTTTTTATTCTCTCTCCTATTTTGTCACTTCTATCATCTTCCTCTCCTTTTCCTCCTCTCTGATCTGCATTGCGTTTTCCATCTCAGAAACCCTAGATTTCGATATCTAGGGTTTGTTCTTTAGATTCTTCTTTTTTTCTAACTAGACTTTAATTATAGTACTGCTTCTTCATGTACCTTCTTCTCATAGCCCTCTTCTCGCTTCACTAGTACTTTCGCAGTTCCAAATCTGCATTTATCTTCAGTTCTGAGCTTAAGATTCTTTTTCTTATTCCATTCTCAGGAACTCAAATTAGATCCTTAAGTTAGTCAAAAAGTCTACTTTGGTTAGGAATTTTGTGGGTTGCCAAAATTTTAGTGGGCTTTACTTAAGAGATTGATAAAAACCTTATCTTAGTACCTGGGTGTTCTTAATTCTCCTTGAAAAACCTCTATAAAACCCTAATTCAGTTTTTCCTATTGAAAAGTTTCTTACTTTGACTGAGGCTCTGTCTCTTCAGAATTTCTTTGATTTAGTAATTTATAAATTAGGGGTTTTTAAATGCATGGGGAAGGTCGAGAATCAATGGCATTCCCAGGAGGAGCTCATCCTCCTTTCTATTACCCTAGAGGAGCTTTCACTTCAATCTCAGCTTCTCAATCCGCGAATGCTCTCCACGCGCCTCCTGGGTTAAGACCCATATCGAACCCTAATTTGCAACATCCGTTTCCCTTTCCCGAGCAAAGGCATCAAGATATGAGCCACGGCATTCACATGGGCATGGTTCCTTCTCCGACTGTGCAACCGCCGCAGTCTAGTCCTCCTCCTCCGCCGATGGAGCCGGTGGTTAAGAAGAAGCGTGGAAGGCCAAGGAAGTATGTGCCTGATAATCAAGTTGCTCTTGGGCTTTCTTATATGCCTTCTTCTCACAAGGCTAATAAGACCCCTTCTTCCATGTCTGATGATCCTAATGCACCTAAACGAGCTAGAGGTCGACCACCAGGAACTGGGAGAAAGCAGCGTCTCGCTAATCTCGGTGAGCTTTTCAAATTGAAAACTTGTCGCGGAACATTATAAGCTGAATTAAGCTTGACTTGCTGACTTCTGTATCAATAAGATTGATGGAATCAGTTATCCTTGTGAGTTGTGACCTATAATTAGTTGAAATTAGGATAACGGAGCTTAGATATAGTTCTGTATTTGAGTTCTGAAAAGTTGCTTTTAGCTCTATTACTAAGCTACTCAACCTTGGCTTAGTAAGCAAACTGATTCAGTCAAGTTGCTATTATGTGAAGTGAGATCCAGAAAGTGGTTAGATAGTTTACTCGATGGCTCCTGAATCGAATAGGAATCTGTATTTGTGTGAAGGTTTTGGTCTTTTATGCGTAGCTGCTGAATTTGGTTCTGAGATATTACAGCAAACTGAATGATTCGTTGTTTTGTATTATGTGAATTAAGAAGTAACAGAGATTAAGAATGGGTTTGGTTAACTTGGTATTAGGAATCATACGACAGATGCTGTGATGTGAATAGTTGGGTCTTGTTTGCTTGTGACCCTCAATGTTCTTGCAAATTTCTTTACTAATAAAGATTCTACAAACAGCTTTTAACTTGGTTGTTTGCACTGCTTTTCTTTACTATTATAGGAGAGTGGATGAACACGTCAGCTGGACTTGCTTTTGCACCACATGTGATCAGTGTTGAAGCTGGAGAGGTACTTTTCTGCATCTTTTGCTTATAGTATATCTTACAGATTTTATGAGTTTGACTTTGCTTATATCATCTTTGTATATTATTTTGCAGGACATTGTTTCAAAACTCTTGTCATTTGCACAACAAAGGCCAAGAGCCCTTTGTATAATGTCAGGATCTGGATCGATTTCTTCAGTTGCACTGCGTGTACCTGCATCCTCCGCACATTCTTTATCTTTTCAGGTCCAATCTATTCTCAAATTCAATTCCCCCCTCTTTTGTCTCACAAATTTTTTATTAAATTCTTATGTTTTGCTGTGTAGGGGACATATGAGATACTAAGTTTAGGAGGATCTTACTTGGTGAACGAAGAAGGTGCGCCTAAAAGTCGAACAGGGGGTATTAGTGTCTCTCTCTCCCACCCTGATGGTTATGTGATTGGTGGTGGAGTTGGAACTCTTATTGCAGCCAGTCTAGTTCAGGTTTCAAATTTCTCATCTTTATTATTTAACCGAGCCACCAACACATTACAGTTGCAGTCACTTACCAATTGGGTTTTCAGTATATACTGTTTACTCTGTTGTAAAAATGGTTCTCTCAGTTCTTGATGTCTGCTTTGACTAAAAACTGAAACTTTTGTCATGGGTTTTGTAGGTTGTGGCGTGTAGCTTTGTGTATGGAAGTGCAAAGGCTAAAGCAGTCAAGCAAGAAAACGGCTCAAAGGAAGAGAATAACAACAACATAGAGACACCAACCAGTGAAGCCCCACCACCAACAACAACAGAATCAGCAGCGGAAGCGACTCCAACTCCACCAGACTTCTCTTCGCCGAGATGGTCAGAATCTGGTGGTGGGAACAGATCAATTGACTCAAGAAACCATAACCACCTCACTGATATTAATTTGGCTAGTGGATGATTCCATCTTTCTTCTTACTACTACTTAGAACATTGCAGCAGCATACAGATTTGGTTGGTGCTGTACATAAAACTGTTGTTGTAGGTTTCTTCTTACTTTTGCTTTTCTTGGGAGATCAATTGTTACCAGAGAAAATTCAGGATTTTAACCCTTTTTTTTCTTTTGACATTTGCTATGTTGTAACATAACCCTATTTCTTTTAAAAGAATTTGTTTATATAGATTATTGTTCCACTAAAAGTTTCCTATCTGATACAAAACACATATTATGTTTTATAACTTTAACTAACCGAAATTATTTGATTGAGTTTGGTTAAAGTGGAACTCTCCAAATCCTTACTAAAAAAATTCAAGCATTTTAAGTGGTAACTAAAGATTTTCCAATGTTTGTCATAATCTGAATGCATATATCTCCTACGGCTCTACATAAGATGTGATGTTACATATATAGTCACAATGATATAAATATAATTGTGATGTTTCAACAATTCTATAACAACGTACAATTAATCCTTCAAGAACCAAACCATATCGTCTTTTTGGTTATTTAATCGATGTATTTTCTTCGATCTATATGTGAAATTTATAATCGAAACTATTTGGTTTCTTCGTATTTGATTAACTTACTATTTGCAACAACAAATAACATAATATCGGATACTACCTACTTAAAATTTTACTAATTATTTAAACCGGAATTAGATTAGACATCACGACTTGTCCTCATTAAGTTCTTATAGGATGATGAAAGTGTGTACTTAAAAAAAAAAATCATAATATTAGAAAAAGACCTCAAGCCTAACGTTAGGTGTTTATTATTATTTCCATATTTGTGCCATATGTTTTGATTTATACTATAGAAATCCATCATTTAACATAACTGAAATTTGTAACATAATGATTTTTTTATAATTCCTCTGCAAAAAAGTTGCCGATAAATCTTAATATTTTTTTTTGTTAACGGCAAATTATATTGAGCCACAACTGGCCGGCTAAATAGTCAAATTTCTACATAATGTAGGTAGAAAGACTCGATTTCTGGTTGTGCAAATAAGTTATCTTATGTGGACTTACCGTTCTGCCACTAAACTAAGAGCCATTTGCAAATCTTAATATCTTAAAACTAATTTTTTTTCTTGATTTCCAATATTAATTTTTTTTTTGTCTTGGTTGCATCCCTAGATAAGATTGGTTATAAATTGTCAACCATATGGTCCACATCGATAGTTATATATGATCTATATATTATCTAAGATGACTTTATGAGATCGTTAGGAATTATATATCAGACAGTAAATACAATGCATTACAAAAAATATGGTCGTGTTCACTTTTTGAAAATCAGTATATGTGATATTTTAATTGAAAAGTAATAAACCTCAGAAAAGAAAAGAAAAAATTATCTTATTCAATCTCTTTCTTACCTTTTTGTGGAGGAGTTTGTATGTGATAGTTTTGATAAAAAAGAGTTTAGGAGTTCTGTATAGAGTTTTCAACAACCAAAATATCTACAATTGAAATCATACAAAGCTATAACAATTACCAATCAAATCCTACATCTTTGAAATATAAATAATGTGGGAGCTTACAATTAATGATATTTAGTTACCACTATCACTTACAAATAACAAAAACATAAGTGGTTGAATATTACTTTTAGAAATACTCTGTAATAACACAAATTTCAACCATATTTTATAAACAATTAGATTGATAAAATTTGACATATAACTTTGATCTATATTATACTCATCATACATTTAGACCAAACTATTCGAAATGATATTTTCAATATTATTTTTGTTGAGTCTTTCTAAATTTGATAGTTATATATCGTAGTTAATGGCTCATCAATCTAGAGGTCAACTTTGAACTTTACCCTATTATATGTGAATAGGAAATTTTAGGAATACGTTGAAATAATATAGAGATAAAGACACACAAACTTCAATCTGGAAAACGCCGATCCAACGCTCAAAACTCGTTTTATTAGTATAATCTTTTCTGCAAAAGACTTATATTTGTTGTTTATAATTCTCGCCAACACAAAACGAATGAACACTCCAACAAGACTCACAAGAGTTTTCATCTCTTTGAACATTAACCTAATTCTCTCCTAAAAAGTTCTAAATTGTTAGGCGACCACACTAACCCTCCTAACTTTTTTAATAAGACGTACAACATACTCTAGAATCAACCAAATCTCTCTAAAATAGAAACTGGCAATATATATCAAGTTTCAATTTCTGCTCGACAGCGATCTGTTGTTTTTGTTTAAAGCTCTATGTCTTCTTACATCTTAACTTAGAGTTTCCAAATCCCTTAAAAATAGAAATTTTCAAATTAAGACACATTTTCATTTCTTCTTCACAATGATTTGTTGTTTCTGTTCACAACTTTTTGTCTTGATCTCCTCCTTGATCAGCAAGATTATGTCTAACTCAACTTTAGTTTATTCTTATTTTCTTTTTAGTTCTTGACTTGACTTGGAATCTATGTTTCATGCGTTGAGTCTAGATTACGGATCACGTTTTATCGATCTATATGACAAAAAAACATAAAAACTATGAAACATTTGTAATTATTTTTGTGGAAAAACAACACGAAGGTTTGGTATTAGAAGTAGAAAGTCTCTATAAGATTAAAATGTTTTATTCATATAGATATGATCGATATTATCAATTACCTATAACATTTGATGATGTAATTTTATTAAATTCATAATTTTCTACGTCAAATCACCTAATCTAAAGAGATGGCGTGAGTGAATCTCATACCGAACTAATTAAAGTGAAGACTTTATAAGTAGTGGAACTGAAGAAGTTCGGACCAAGTCAGAAAAATGGTTGTACCGGTCTTAAAAAGCAAGTCTAGAAGTTCAAGGATGACAAAAGATCCTCGGATCTTCTTCTGTAACAATATTTGTTCTTTCTTCTTCAGATACTTTCTCTATCTAATTCTTCTTACAATTCTCTCCTTATTCCTTTATCTCTGGTTATCTTTCACCACCGTAGTCTCCAACAACGTCCTCCACGTCTGTGTCTTCACTCGGAATGTTCCTAATTGTCTCACTGTTGGTTTTCAAATGCCGAAAAACCTTACTAAAAGTATTGTTCCTGCTAATGGGAAAATGGTTTCTGATGAAACTCTTACCGGAGTGATCTCCAGAGATAGAGTTTCCGATGATCTGAACAAGACTCAAGTTGAAATGGGTTCTCGAACAAATTCTGCTCTCGCCGGAGATACCACCGGAGATAGAGTTTTTGATAAAAATGAGTTTGTTGTTCTTGAGCAAGAAGACAAACCTAAGAATCTTAGTTCTGTTCTCAGTGACAAAGAAGGACAAATGGGTTCACAAAAGAATGATACTTTCGCCGGAGAGACGACGCAGGATAGAGTTTCCGGAGATCCCACCAAGAATCTCCAAAGTGAAGATAAAAAGGTCAATCTCAATTCACTCGTTGACGGAGAAGTGGAGGAAGAATACAGAAAATACATCAAACCTAAGACCCAAAGAGAGGAACTTAAGTTAAGGGCATTGACAAATAATCTTTATCTACAGAGATCATGGAAATCTCCGGGAAACTATAGCGTTAATACACAGCGATCGTGTGACGGTAAAGGAGTTTATGTTTATGATTTACCGACTAAATTCAACAGAGATTTGCTCGTAAACTGCTCCGATATACTTCCATGGGCTAATTTGTGTAGTTACTTCAAAAATGAAGGCTTTGGAGAAGTTATTGAGAATCTTGGTCATAGTTGGTTTGAAACACATATTTATTCTCTTGAGCCAATCTTACACGCTAGGGTTTTGAAGCATCCCTGTAGGGTTTATAATGAGAGCCAAGCTAAGTTTTTCTATGTCCCTTACTATGGTGGTTTTGATGTTTTGAGATGGCACTTTAGGGATGTTAATAATGATGTGAAGGATCGGTTGGGGCTCGAGGTTTTAAAATGGCTTGAATCAAAGGAGTCTTGGAGAAGAAACTCCGGAAAAGATCATGTGTTTGTTCTAGGAAAAATAACTTGGGATTTCAGAAGAACTCAAAGTCCTTGGGGCTCACGTTTCCTTGAGCTACAAGAAATGCAAAACCCTATTAAGCTTCTCATAGAAAGACAACCATGGCAGATCAACGACATCGCAATACCTTATCCAACTTATTTCCATCCAAAAACAGATGATGATCTCACCAATTGGCAGATCAAGATCTTGAGTAAACCTCGTCAGATTCTAGTAAGCTTCGCTGGAGCTGCAAGACTTGTTAACCCTAATAACATCCGATTAACGCTTTTCCAGCAATGCGCATTTTCCGACCATTGCCGGTTTCTGGACTGTAATACAGGAAGCTGCAGAAAACCAAAGAACATCATTACTCTGTTCCAAAACTCAGAGTTTTGTCTTCAGCCACCAGGAGATAGTGCAACGAGGAAATCGGTTTTTGATTCACTAATCTCCGGTTGTATTCCGGTGATCTTTAATCCATACACAGCTTATTACCAGTACACATGGCATCTTCCGGAAGATCATCGAAGATACTCAGTGTATATAAGTGAAGAAGATATGAAGGAAAAAAGAGTAAATGTAGTGGAGACTTTAATGGCAAAGACTCTAAAGGAGAAAGAGGATATGAGAAGTTACATTGTTCATCAGCTTTTGCCTGGTTTAATCTATGGAGATCCAAATGCTAAATTTGAAAAGTTTCGAGATGCTTTTGATATCACTTTCGATAATTTGATTGAGAAAATCAACAAATCTGAATAATATTGATATATACTTACATTGAACATGCGATACTGGAATTGTTCATCATTTAATTTCCCGTTTGTGGTTATCTGTAATATACTATCTGCCGTTTTTTAATTTTAAAACGACACAGTGTTTTACTCTCTATTGTAAAAACAGCAAGCAATAAGTTCTCTTCTCCCCCAATTATTTACTAGAGACAGTGTCTTGAAGGCTGAAACTTTCTGATCCACAAACAAACTCATCCGAAGAAGAAGAAGATGAAGCTCAAAGTT
>JAKUCM010003750.1:0-38470 GCA_023374145.1 Lepidium sativum | reverse complement strand
CTACATAATTTTTAGTCATAATTGTGTTGTGACTATAAATATTAGTCATAATTTTTAAAATTTTATATGTAATTTTGCTGTAAATTATCGCTTTTAATTATCTCAATCACTTTCTTCTTCTTAATTATCGCTCTTAATTTCACCGAAAAATTTATATCCACACAAAAATGTGGGAAAGTCACTTAGTAATTATTTATTTATATTGGGTCAATATTGGATCGACAAACCCCAATCTATAACCTACCCTAATCTTTAAAATTCTTATTTAATCTACCAAACTAATAGATTGGATAAATCGAATCCTAAATGGTCATAATCATTAATTGAATTATCAACTCGACTATAATTATTTATTTAAATTTACTGAAGCAACATTGTTTACTTAGAAAAATTATAACAGAGAAAAACTCAACGAATATCCATACTATGATAAATCCATAATATGAGTATCCACCTGTTTTAAGCCCATTTTAATGTTAAATTTCGACCCGTTACATATTACGGTTTTTGGGTACATGTTGGACTTAAAGTCCATTTTAACCGATCAAAACATTAGCCGATATTAGTTAATCATAATAATAAAAGTACTATTATAATTGAAAAAAACACAATGTTGGCCCACATATAAAGAGTGGGAAGATTAAGTCAATATTATATATTGAAAAACTAATTAAGTAGCTTGAAAATTAAGTAACTAGTCATGGACTACGTGAGTGAATATACTAAAATATCCCTAAAAAGATAAAATTAAAGGATGACCTACTACACAATTGATGGCGCACATGATATCTCTAAATTTGCTTTCTAATATATTGCTCATATGATAATATTAGTTATATATAACCGGGTTTTAAAATCAATCATACATAAAATTGATTCGATTTACTCAAATTGGTTGGGTTTTCTGTTGATAAAAATAGTTAAGAGAGTCTTCTTCTTTGAAAGTAAGAAACGAGTTGAGAAAGAGAGTTTTCTGATTCTGTTTCTTGTAACCGATGATTCTTCTTTTTGGTATCAATGGAGTTCTCTTTGATTCTACTTTCTCTCTTGCTCTATGTTTCTAACATGGTATCAGAGCGAGGAAGCTTTCTCTAAATCTTTCTCTCGATCCTATTCTCCTTTTAGAATCTCTGTAAATCAAAATTTATTTGTTTCCCCATCTTTGGCTCCCTCGCCGAAATTAACCTTATGTTGAATTTGCGGAAAAGAAGAGTTGCGAAACCTGCATCTTCCTCTGGACGTGTTTGGAAGAGTATATGAGTTAGCAGATCCAGCGAATCGGAAGAGATTCAAGCTCCGATCGTCAATGCTAATGTCGTTGAACAAAATTCCGGAGGAAAAGAAAGTCAAATGTTCGCAATGTGTCATCAAAGCAAGACTCAACATCAAGATTCACATGACTTTGAAGGATTGCAATTCTCACCATTCTTCTTGAGCAGTAGCGATAATCCAGGAGCTACTCTTGACTCCAAAATTTTAAACGGTATGAACTAAAATACTTGGAACATTGCAATGACTATATTGCTTGATGCAAAGAATAAAATATGATTTGTAGATGGTTCGTTACCAAGGCATGATGAATCCCATACTCGTTATCGAATCGAGTCATGATGTAACAGTATGGTGAAGTCCTAGATTCTCAACTCGGTTAGTAAGAACATATATAGCAGCATCCTCAGGTTCCAAGATGCGTCTGATGTTTGGAAAGACCTTCAAATCTGTTTCCATGTTACCAATTTGCCTCGTGCTTATCAGCTATCTCAGCAGATTCAACTCCCAAATGCATACTGTTGCCTCAACTTCTAGAGCTGACAAAGCGACAACAAGAGGACCAATAACAACATTTCCTGGTATGGGTTTTAACTCTTCTACATTGAATTTTGTAGGAGTATTAAGGGCCACATATAGTGTTTTGTCTCCGTCACCTTGGATCATTGATAGTGGGGGCAACTCGCCATGTTGTTCATGACAAATATCTTTTTAATAACCTATCTATGTTGTCAGATCGATCAGTCACTCTTCCTACATGATTATCTATCACTATAGCTGGGATTGGTAGCATCAAATTAAACGATCATTTGCTTCTTTATAATGCTCTTTTCGTACCTGACTTTAGACTCAGTTTGATAAGTGTTAGTCAGCTAACAAAAGATCTAAAGTGTAGACTAACTTTTGATGAAAACTTGTGTCTTATATAGGATCTTACCAGAGGAATGACGATTAGTCAAGCTGAACAAGTGGGCAATCTCTACCTCTTGGACATATCTACAATAGAAAATAGTTTGTTCCCTAATTTTGTTTCCATTCATTCTATTGTAGACTCTAGACTTTGGCATCAAAGACTAGGTCATCTTTCTCTTTCTAAGACTAGTGCCATTGCTGATATTGTAGGTCTTAAACATTGTAATAAAAATAATTTTCACTGCAATATATGTCCCATTTCAAAACAGAAACATCTCCATTTTCCCTCTAAAAATAATATGTGTGATAATTCATTTGACTTACTTCACATAGATGTTTGAGGACCTTTTCTAGTTGGGACAATCGATGGTTTTAAGTATTTCCTAAACATTGTTGATAATTTTAGCATGACAACTTGGGTTTATCTTATGAAAGCCAAAAGTGATGTTCTTCATATATTCCCAGATTTCATAACTATGACAGAAACACAATATGGAGCAAAGATCAAAGGGATTCGATCGGATAATGCTTCAAAAATTTGTTTTGATGAGTTGTTTCGTTCAAAAGGTATTAGAGCTTACCACTCTTGCCATGAAACTCCTGAGCAAAACTCAGTAGTAGAACGCAAACACCAACACATCTTAAACATTGCTAGATCTCTTTTATTTCAAAACAACTTACCTATTGAACAATGAGGTGATTATATACTAACTTCAGTGTTTCTTATTATTAGGTTTACCTACCCCATTACTCATAAACAAGACTCCCTATGAATTGTTGACTGGAAAAAGACCTGAGTACAGAGACTTAAAAACCTTTGGCTGCCTCTATTACTAGACCACTTCTGCTAAGAATCATCACAAGTTTTTACCGAGATCAAAACCTTGTGCATTCCTTGGTTATCCAATATGATATAAGGGATACAAAGTGATGGGTTTGGAAACAAATTTTAATACATATTTCTCAGAATGTTGTTTTCTATGAGGATATATTTCCTTTCAAAACTGAATCAAGTCTCACTAATGACTATTTCTCTTTTTCATGTAGACAAGGAACAATCGCGGTTAGATATCATGAGTGCTTCTCCTTCTCATGTGATTAAAGAAACTATAACAATGGCTCAAGATCACACTCAACACTCAGAAACAGAGCCTACTACACTTGCGAAAAAGCAGAATTCTGACAAAACATATTCTACTCTTCATACTCTCCCTAAAAGATAATCAAAAGTACCTAGCCATCTTGTAGACTACTACTGTAATGTCACATAAACTGACATTCCTTACCCTCTTGCAGGGTATCTTTACTATCATAACTTATCCGAGGAATACCATAACTATATATGCAGTGTGATGGCATTGGGAGAACCGACCACTTTCACTCAAGCCAAGAAATTCAGTGAATGGCTAGAGGCTATGAATGATGAACTGAGAGTCCTCAAAGAATCAAGAACGTGGACTGTATGCTCCCTCCCCCCAAACAAAAGAGTGATATGATGCAAATGAGTCTACAAAATCAAGCTGTATGTGGATGAAACACTAGAGAGATACAAAGCGTGTCTCATCGTTAAAGGGTACACACAACAAGAGGGGGTAGATTTTGTTGATACTTTCTCCCCAGTCGCCAAGATGACCACAGTGAAGACCCTCCTTGTTGTTGCTGCAACAAAAGAATGGAGTCTGACATAAGTCGACATATCCAATGCCTTCCTTAATGGTGACTTAGAGGAGGAGATCTATATGCAATTACCGCCTGATTACACTCCAGAGAGTGCCTTCCACCAAATCCAGTCTGCAAACTAAGATAATCCATATATGGATTGAAATAAGCATCAAGACAGTGGTTTCTGAAATTTAGTGACTCTCTTCTTAGCCATGGCTACACAAAATTGCATACAGATCATACGCTCTTCACTTGAAACATTGGAGGTCAGTACATAACATTACTAGTATATGTAGATGATATAATTATCACTTCAAATAATGAGGAGCTTGTGGATGATTTAAAGACAACCTTGCAGAGATGTTTTAAGTTGAGGGACTTAGGACCTCTAAGGTATTTTCTTGGTCTTGAAATAGAAAGATCCAAGACCGGAATTTCTCTATATCAGAGAAGATACATTTTGGAACTATTTGCAGAGACTGGCCTTCAAGCCTGTAAGCCTTCCAACATTCCTATGGAACCAAGTATCAAGCTAGTGAACGACAGTGATGAGGCTTCTCTCCAAGATCCCTTTGTTTTTAGGCATTTAATGGGAAGAATGATGTACTTAACCATCACTCGACCATACATTACCTTTGCAGTCAATCGACTGTGCTAGTTCTCATCCAATCCCTTGGTCTCTTCTTTTCTGCAAATTCGGACATGACCTTAAGGGCTTTTACTGATGCAGATTGGGGATCTTGTAAGGATACTAGGAGGTCAACCTCTGGATACTGTTTGTTTCTAGACAACTCTCTCATTTCATGGAAATCAAAGAAAAAACATACAATTGCATTATCTTCAGTTGAATTAGAGTATAGAGCCATGGGCTTTGGCGTTAAAGAAGTTCAATGGTTGGTCAATCTACTAACAGAGCATCAGATCCCACAGACAAAACAGGTAGCATTCTTTTGTGACTCCACATCTGCCATTCACATTGCTCAAAATGTTGTCTTTCACGAGAGAACCAAGCATCTAGAACTTGACTATCACATTGTAAGGGAAAAGGTTCAAAGTGGTCTTATAAAGCTTCTCCATGTGAAGACTAATCATCAACTGGCATATGTGTTAACCAAACCGTTGGCTCAAGGACACTTTCAGGATTTCCGAGGCAAGATGTCTCTGCTAAGTATATATATAATTGACATCTTGAGAGGGGGGTACTAGTTATATATAACCGGGTTTTAAAATAAATCACATATAAGATTGGTTCGGTTTACTCAAATTGGTTTGGTTTTCTGTTGGGTACAAATAGTTAAGAGAGTCTTCTTCTTTGAGAGTAAGAAACGAGTTAAGAGAGAGAGTTTTCTGATTCTGTTTCTTGTAACCGATGATTCTTCTTCTTAGTACTAATGGAATTCTCTTTGATTCTACTTTTTCTCTTGCTCTCTGTTTCTAACAGATACATATATTTAAAATATCTTACTCATAAATAATAATAAAATTTTAATCTCACCTCCTCTTTATTGACGCCAACTTTCTTTTACTTTATGTGCATCAAATACAACATGAAATATAAAATATATTTTAATGACTATCAAATACAACTAAGAATATAATATAATATTTTAATAAACATTAGGTACTTAGAAGAAGTTTTCATTTGTATACTGGTTGAAATACGTTAATATATAATTTAATTGATAATAGGATATACATCGAATAATAAAAGTCATCGAGTCAATTATATGTTCTCTGCAAACGTATATGTTAGCTAGAAACATATATATTAGCTGTAAACGTATATATTAGTTATACAACTGTATGAACAAGATGTCTAGATAAACAAGGACATAAATTGACAAAATGAAACATACTTACACAGTGCATAACATATAAATAAGCAAAACAGTGGATGATCAAATGTTGTTTTGCACAAACAAAGACAACAATTTCTTGCATTGGTACTCAAGGATATCCATCGTTTCGCATCTTCCTGAATCATTTGCAGCATGTGATCGACCTATGTATATATTTTGATGATAACCTTTAGTTTCTTTGGACCACCACACAAATCAACGGCCCACATTATTAGCAAAAAATAATAGCATAATCTCACATTCTCTTTATTATTATATAGGGACCCATATTTATGTAGATCAGTCAGCCATACTGATAGTATGTATATATTTTTGCTTTAACAAATAAAATTTTTGCGGTTATTATGTATATAAGTATGCGAAACAAATATGCTAGTTACACAATTATCCGGTTATTAGGAAGTATTTGAGATGATTGACTGGTTGTTAAACTACAAATAAAATTTTTGCGATTATTACGCATATAAGTGTGCAAATTCAAATATGTATTTGGTAACTATATTATTTGTAGTGAACTAATTCGTTTGCATACATCATTAGGAACAAGTTAAAGAACTTGTTCCTTAAGAACCCATGATTGAAAACTCAGTCCACATAAGAGAAATAAACACAATCAATACGTCAAAACACATAGTCAGACCCAATTATATCGTATGAGGCAAGAACAAATCTTCAAATTATGTTATAACTCAGACTTATGCAAAATTATGCCAGTTATCATATCGTCATCTCCGGCTACAGAGAAATCAACTTAAATATTTTATTACCTGATAAATAAATGGTTAGATGTTAAAAATTGTAATACACATCTTCTAACCCCTAAGTCATATACATCTTACATCATACACATCAAACACATTACATATCATACATATAACTCTTCTGAAGCACAATTACATTTTATATGCTAACTAACATATTATCTGCTAACAAATATATAATCCTTTAACACATATTTTATCTACTAACTCGATAATATTTATGAACCATCTTATGTGTTTCGCGGGAAGATACTCTCAAGGGTCAAGCATAATAAAAATCCAAAACTCGTTTTTAACTCAATGACTCGGATTCCATTCGGATCCACTCTCTCTTAATTAATTTCAGCAAAGAAGAAAAAAGACGAGTTAATGAAACATGAACATATGAAAATAAAAAGGTTAAATCTTTATCAATCGAAACCCACATAAAAAAGGAGAAATATATGATCCTTTATGTGATAACTTAATATAATACCTGCTAACAAAAATATGATGAGTTAACACATATCTTATATTTAAATATGACTTAGGGATTCCACAACATACATAGTTGAAGTCAACAGGCGTAAACACAACGATCTGAGTGTAACACCCGCGTTTCGCGGACCCTTCGGGTGATTCCGGATGGGTTCGAGGGACAAAGGAAGTTGTGTGAGGAAGTAAGGAAAAGTCTAGGGTTTTGATCGAACAACGCTAAATGCCATTCGGACAAGGCAATGTGTCATTCGGACAAGGCCAAGTGCCATTCGGACAAGGCCATGTGCCATTCGGACAAGGCCAAGTGCCATTCGGACAAGGCCATGTGCCATTCGGACAAGGCCATGTGCCATTCGGACAAGGCCAAGTGCCATTCGGACAAGGCCATGTGCCATTCGGACAAGGTCGCGAAAATCTCGGACCAGGATGCGTGAAGTTCGGACAAGGTCGCGTGAAATTCGGACCAGGCCGCGGGAAATTCGGACAAGTCCATGAAATTCGGACAAGGGAGTGACAGTGTCCGAACGGGTAGTGTGTTCGGACAGGAAGTGAAATATTCGGACAGGAAGTGAAGTGTTCGGACAGGAAGTGAAGTGTTCGGACAGGGTTGTTGAGTGTCTCAACAGAATGAGGCGAGATCCTCGTTCTCCTCTTCCTGATCTTGATCGATCAATCCTTTTACCGGAGGGGTTTGAATTAGCCCACACAAGGATTTACAGTCCTTTGCTCTAACCAGCTGAGCTATGTGAAATGGCAATGACTTTTATTAGTCAGATCCGCCCTTCCCGAACTGAAGGGAGTGATAATGGGAAGTCGTTGGGCCGTCCATGGGTCGGTCCGGGACATAAGTGTCCAGCGGATTGGACATGATCCAATTCAGGTGGGCTCGAATTTGGCCCACCTTGGGGCGAATTAGGGTTAGGGTTTTTCACCCAAAACCCTATAAATAAGGATCAAAAGTGCCGCAGCCTAAAAATCATCACGAAAATCTCTAAGGAAGTCGGAATCATTGCGAAGCACTCTAAGACCGATTTTTGCCGAATCGAGCAAGGGAAAGAGCGGATCGAGAGCGATCAAAACCGGATCCGAGTATCTTGATTGGCAATCGCATCAAGAGGTGTCAGAAAAGGCTAAGGCAAAGGTGAGTTTTCGGGACCGTTGAGGTGATTCTTGGTTTGTTTTGGGCAATAGTGGGATTAAGTCTTAGATGGGTTAGGATTGCGTGAATTATTGGATGAATATGTAATGTTTTCCGTTCATGATTGGTGTTTTGGTTGATTCGGGTGAATTCGAGTAACTAAGGCAACAGATCTGATCGGACTCTGAGCATATGCGTATGCTGGACTTTGTGCATGAATAATGCTATCTCTGACTTGATTGCTTGTTGTTTAATACGTATCTGGTTTGGCCTAGTGGGACGGAATGACCGACTCACTAAGCAAATTCGTTTGCTTACCCAATCTGCGTGATTGTAGGTGATTTACCCAAAGACCGTGAAAGTGGCTAAGTAGGAGCGAGACCGAGGCGAGAAGGAGGAAGGATGGAATAAGGCTGGGTTAAAATAGGTCTAGGCACATTTAAATTCGAACATTCTTGCAAACTTGTTGTACTAGAACCTCTTGAGTTGGTTTATGCATATGTTTTGGGCTTATAAAACTGTCAAAAACCCGAAAAATACTAAGTAAAGAAAGAACCTAAAACTGACTAAGTGTTTGGTCCGCCCAAGGCCAAACTGAACCGAATCCGGACGTAGACATCTTGAGTTAGGGTGTCACAAGTTGGTATCAGAGCGCGGTTTGGTTCTAGGATAGTCGGGTTATATGCATAAACGGGTTAGATGAATGGAAATCCATCCTCCTCGCGCCATGGTCTCGCGGTAAGGTTTATATGTATTTATATGAGTGTGAATTGAACTAAGTTAGTATGAGGGACTAACTTAGTGAATCTGGTCACTGTAGATGGCTAAAAGTAATCGGACCAGAAGGAATGTGGGAAACGAGGCGGCTTTCCGAGCTGTGACGGGAAGGACCGAGGATGAGGATGTCCAGAGTGTGGACAATCAAAGTGTGGAAAGAAGTGAACATCCCAACGCGAGTGCTGGTACCCGCGAATCCGATTGGGATGAGCGAGGTGTTTGCTCTGTTGACCCAAGTCTTGGAAAGACTTCCTGCTGTAGTGCCTGCTGCAGCAGTACCACCGCGGGTGATTCCGGTCCCGGTGGAAACAGTGGTCGAGGAGACACACTCTGCAGTTACTCCATCATATCTGAAAATGATGGACCACATGCAGAAGTTAGGCACCAAGTTCTTTTCAGGAGGTGCCAAGCCTATCGAGGCAGACGAGTGGCGAAGTAGGTTGGAAAGAAATTTCAACTCTATCCGGTGTCCGGAAGAGTTTAAGAGGGATATCGCGGTCCACTACCTGGAAGGGGACGCGCACAATTGGTGGCAAGGTGTTTCAGGAAGAATGGATAACCCGAACTGTAGCTGGGAAACGTTCGGTAAGGAGTTTAGGGCAAAATACTTCCCACCGGAAGTGTTTGATCGGCTTGAGGGAGCCTTTCTGGATCTTTGCCAAGGATCCATGTCCGTGAGGGAATATGAGACCAAGTTCAACAATCTGAGGTGATATGCGGGTCGCGAGTTGGACGATGAGAAGGTCCAGGTTCGTCGCTTCATGCGCGGACTGCGAATTGAGCTCCGGAACGTTTGCCAAGTCCGGAACTACAATTCTGTTGCCGAGCTGGTAGAGAAGGCAGCACAGTTGGAAAATGGGCTGGAAGAAGCCAAGGTGGCTGGGGAAAGGAAGCGGGTACAGACTGTACCGCAAGTGCAGCCGGGAAGTGTTTCGGGACCCAGGTTCAAGAAGTTGGAAGGAAATGGGTCCGCGAAGCCAATTGTTGCCCGCAGTACGTGCAAGGTCTGCGGGAAGGAGCATTCTGGTACATGCAGATTTGCTTCGGGTGCATGCTTCCGGTGTGGTAGCACGGAACATAGGATTCGGGACTGCCCGAAAGAGGACCCAAGCGGAGAGGAAGTCTGAACCAGTGATGCAAGGGTGTGCTACAACTGCGGCGAAGTTGGAGCAGTCTTCAGGGAAACGGGCAAGTGAAGCACTGCCACCTCCGCCAAAGAGGCAAGCATTGGTGCCGAGGGTTTATTCGATGGTTGCGGATCCAGCGGATCAGAACACTGCGCGCCCAATAACTGGTGAGTTTTCTCACTCTTTACCTTAGCATTTTCTTGGTGAACTTGCTTGCTTGTTGCGTATGATAGGGTCCTTAATAGTATAGAAAATGTGTAGGAACTGTGAAAATGGGTGGTGTGGCAACCCATGTACTGTTTGATTCGGGGCGACACACTGTTTTGTGCACCCAAGAATGATAGGTACTGAGGGATTCCAGAAGGAACCCGAGGAAGGTAAAGGACTAGTCCGAGCCGCTGGTGGGCAAGTGATGGACATTTTGGGTAGTGTCCGGAACGTCCCAGTGTGCTTAGAGGGAGTGAGCATGCCAGTTGATCTGGTGATCTGCCAAGTGAAGTCTTATGACGTGATCTTGGGAATGGATTGGCTCGGAAGGAACAAGGCACATTTAGACTGCCATCGCGGTCGAGTGAAATTTGAAAATGGTGGGAATCAGCTGGTGTTTCAGGGAATCCGACCCACCTCCGGGAACTTGATCATTTCGGCTATCCAAGCAGAACGGATGGTCGAACTAGGATGTGAAGCGTACCTAGCTACGATCACAACTGCTGAGAAAGAAACGGACACAGAACTTAAGGACATTCCGGTGGTGAATGAGTTTCGAGGATGTGTTCACGGCAGTTAAGCGTTTACCACCATCTCGATCTGATCCTTTCACGATCGAGTTAGAACCCGGGACGGCTCCAATCTCTAAGGCACCTTATCGGATGGCGCCGGCAGAGATGGCCGAGTTAAAGAGGCAACTTAGTGAATTGACGGATAAGGGATTCATTCGCCCAAGTAGTTCGCCTTGGGGCGCACCAGTACTCCTCGTCAAGAAGAAGGATGGCACGTTCAGGCTGTGCATAGATTATCGTGGGCTGAACCGAGTAACGGTAAAGAACATGGACCCTCTTCCACGGATAGATGAGTTGTTGGACCAACTCAGAGGTGCTACCTGGTTCTCAAAGATCGATTTGGCTTCGGGTTACCATCAGATCCCAATCGCGGAGTCTGACGTTCGGAAAACAACCTTCCGAACAAGGTACGAACACTTTGAGTTCGTGGTCATGCCCTTCGGGCTGACCAATACTCCAGCAGCCTTCATGAAATTGATGAACGATGTGTTCCGAGAATTCTTGGATGAATTCGTGATCATCTTCATAGATGACATTCTGGTGTACTCTAAGTCGCCGGAAGAGCATCAAGGTCATTTAAGGACGGTTTTGGGGAAGCTAAGGGAACACAAGCTGTTCGGGAAGCTGAGTAAGTGCAACTTTTGGCAAAGGGAAATCGGGTTCTTGAGTCATGTGGTCTCGGATAAGGGTGTGTCCGTGGACCCAGAAAAGATCAAGGCAATTTCAGAATGGCCTAGACCCTTGAACGCATCCGAGGTAAGGAGCTTCCTTGGATTGGCTGGGTATTACCGACGTTTTGTCAAAGGCTTTGCGAGCATGGCGCAGCCTATGACCCAACTTACTGGAAAGGATGTCCCTTTCAATTGGACTAAGGAATGCGAAGGGAGTTCCTCAAGGCTTAAGGACATGCTAACGAGTACTCCAGTTCTGGCCTTGCCGGAACCAAGTGAGCCTTATGTGGTGTATACGGACCCATCACGAATGGGTTTGGGTTGCGTACTGATGCAACATGGGAAGGTGATTGCTTATGCATCACGACAGTTAAGGAAGCATGAAGTGAATTACCCCACTCATGACTTGGAACTGGCTGCAGTGGTTTTCGCCTTGAAGATATGGCGATCCTACCTTTATGGTGGGAAGGTCCAAGTGTTCACGGATTATAAGAGTTTGAAGTACATCTTCACTCAACCGGACCTAAACCTAAGGCAAAGACGATGAATGAAACTGATTGCGGATTATGACCTGGACATAAAATACCATCCGGGTAAGACAAACTTAGTTGCTGATGCACTAAGTAGGAAAAGGGTGGACGTAGACTCAGAAAAAGAGATGGAAGGGCTGATTAGCATGGTCGGGATGTTGAGCCTAGCAGCCTTAACGGTTGAAGAGGAACCTTTGGGCCTAGGTGCAGCGGACCAAGCAGATTTGCTAACCAAGTCGGCTCACTTCATTGCGGTCAATAGGACGGATCGAGCTGAAAAGTTGGCCGAAATCTATGTAAGGGAGATTGTTCGGTTGCATGGTGCACCGGCAAGCATAGTGTCGGATCGGGATGCCAAGTTCTGTTCAGCGTTTTGGAAAGCGCTTCAGGCTAGGTTGGGGACTAAGGTCCATACGAGTACAGCTTACCATCCGCAGACAGATGGTCAGTCAGAGCGTACCATCCAAACACTTGAGGACTTGTTGCGGGCAAGTGTGTTGGATTGGGGAGGTAAGTGGGATGAGCACTTACCTTTGGCCGAATTCGCGTATAACAACAGTTATCACGCAAGTATTGGGATGTCTCCGTATGAGGCACTGTACGGACGACCATGTCGAACCCCTTTGTGTTGGACTCAAGTGGGGGAGCGAAACATTTATGGGCGAGATTTCATAGAGGATACAACAGAAAAGTTGAGAATGGTCAGGCTCAACATGAAACAAGCTCAGGATAGGCAAAAGAGCTATGCGGACAAGAGAAGGAAGGATCTTGAGTTCGCAGTTGGTGACTTGGTCTACCTTAAGACAGTCACATATAAGGGTAAGGAGCGTTCGGCCCGATCAGCTAAGTTAACACCAAGGTATATGGGGCCTTATGAGATTTTGGAAAGGATTGGGAAAGTAGCCTATAAGTTGGCACTGCATGTGGAACTGGATGCGTTTCATAATGTTTTCCATGTATCGATGCTAAAGAAGTACTTAGGCAATGGAGAACGAGTCGTGGTCTAACCTCCAAGGAACCTAAGGGAAAACATGACAGTTGAGGGAGTTCCAGTCCGGATCCTAGATAAGAAGGTCAAGGCAGACCGCAGGAAGAAAACCAGAATGGTCCAAGTCGAATGGGATTGCGATGGGGAAATTGAGGTCACGTGGGAACCAGAAGTCAGAATGAAGGAAAATTTTCCTAAGTTATTTGAGAAGCAAAAGGCTGGACCATCCCAAGTCTAGATTCGAGGACGAATCCTTTGAAGTGGGGGAGACTTGTAACACCCGCGTTCCGCGGACCCTTCGGGTGATTCCGGATGGGTTCGAGGGACAAAGGAAGTTGTGTGAGGAAGTAAGGAAAAGTCTGGGGTTTTGATCGAACAACGCTAAATGCCATTCGGACAAGGCAATGTGTCATTCGGACAAGGCCAAGTGCCATTCGGACAAGGCCATGTGCCATTCGGACAACGCCAAGTGCCATTCGGACAAGGCCATGTGCCATTCGGACAAGGCCATGTGCCATTCAGACAAGGCCAAGTGTCATTCGGACAAGGCCATGTGCCATTCGGACAAGGTCGCGAAAATCTCGGACCAGGATGCATGAAGTTTGGACAAGGTCGCGTGAAATTCGGACCAGGCCGCGGGAAATTCGGACAAGTCCATGAAATTCGGACAAGGGAGTGACAGTGTCCGAACGGGTAGTGTGTTCGGACAGGAAGTGAAATATTCGGACAGGAAGTGAAGTTTTCGTACAGGGTTGTTGAGCACTTGTTGCGAGAGGTCCAACGGAGGAGGTCTGAGTATTTAAGTATGAATCATTTGAACTCAAAATATTTTCGGGAGATATGGAAATTCGGCATAGAAAATATTTGGATTGGAGAATTCTCAACAGAATGAGGCGAGATCCTCGTTCTCCTCTTCCTGATCTTGATCGATCAATCCTTTTACCGGAGGGGTTTGAATTAGCCCACACAAGGATTTACAGTCCTTTGCTCTAACCAGCTGAGCTATGTGAAATGGCAATGGCTTTTATTAGTCAGATCCGCCCTTCCCGAACTGAAGGGAGTGATAGTGGGAAGTCGTTGGGCCGTCCATGGGTCGGTCCGGGACATAAGTGTCCAGCGGATTGGACATGATCCAATTCAGGTGGGCTCGAATTTGGCCCACCTTGGGGCGAATTAGGGTTAGGGTTTTTCACCCAAAACCCTTATAAATAAGGATCAAAAGTGCCACAGCCTAAAAATCATCACGAAAATCTCTAAGGAAGTCGGAATCATTGCGAAGCACTCTAAGACCGATTTTTGCCGAATCGAGCAAGGGAAAGAGCGGATCGAGAGCGATCAAAACCGGATCCGAGTATCTTGATTGGCAATCGCATCAAGAGGTGTCAGAAAAGGCTAAGGCAAAGGTGAATTTTCGGGACCGTTGAGGTGATTCTTGGTTCGTTTTGGGCAATAGTGGGATTAAGTCTTAGATGGGTTAGGATTGCGTGAATTATTGGATGAATATGTACTGTTTTCCGTTCATGATTGGTGTTTTGGTTGATTCGGGTGAATTCGAGTAACTAAGGCAACAGATCTGATCGGACTCTGAGCATATGCGTATGCTGGACTCTGTGCATGAATAATGCTATCTCTGACTTGATTGCTTGTTGTTTAATACGTATCTGGTTTGGCCTAGTGGGACGGAATGACCGACTCACTAAGCAAATTTGTTTGCTTACCCAATCTGTGTGATTGTAGGTGATTTACCCAAAGACCGTGAAAGTGGCTAAGTAGGAGCGAGACCGAGGCGAGAAGGAGGAAGGATGGAATAAGGCTGGGTTAAAATAGGTCTAGGCACATTTAAATTCGAACATTCTTGCAAACTTGTTGTACTAGAACCTCTTGAGTTGGTTTATGCATATGTTTTGGGCTTATAAAACTGTCAAAAACCCGAAAAATACTAAGTAAAGAAAGAACCTAAAACTGACTAAGTGTTTGGTCCGCCCAAGGCCAAACTGAACCGAATCCGGACGTAGACATCTTGAGTTAGGGTGTCACACTGAGCCCACCACCCATGAACACACTTGCAATCGAAATGCAAAACACAATAATTAACCGTAACCCACACAAATTGCGGAGGTAATGGATCTATCATTCTGAAAAAGATAAACGCAATGACGGCGTGAACATTTAGGAAGATGGTGAAAATCTCATACTTTCATTGAGGTAGAGTTTGGGCTGCGGTTAATTGTAATGACGAAAAATGGCGAGTGGATGATGATACACGGATAAACAATTTTGGAATGCAAAAATTTGGTGTCTGTAGAAGAATTGGAAGAAGATGTGGAAAAACTAAGGAATTTCTTAAGAAGAGAATAATGGCGATGGGAGAAAAGATAGAAGAGAGACTGAGAAATTTTTTTTTTTACTTTTTCTTTTATGAACAATTATTTTCCTGAGAGAGAAAGTCTTGTACTTGCAAATGTCTTTCAAGTATAGGGGCATAAATGTATTTAGTTTTGCTACAAAATTCTACGATTAGAGCCTAGACCTCCAAAACTAATTTTGAAAACTATTTATGATACCCATTACTATTTCTCTATAAATCACACAAACCAATTGCAGACGCATTGGACCGAGTAAACGTTCATTAGACAAGTCAAGCTGAAACCAAATTACAAGTAACCATTGACAGCTTCAAATGTTCTCTATCTTCAATGCTATATAAATGTCTGAAATGCAATCAAATGAAATCATCATTCACCATTAAATAAGAGATGGCAGGGTCTATAGTTTCTTCCAACATTTTCATTCTTCTTGTTATCATAACCTCGTCTTTTATTGATGCACACGTTTTTGCTTCCCCAATGGAACACCGCAAACTCGGTGAGTCTTTTACACATATATGTAGATCAGTTTTTATCTAATTTATATAGGCTTCATACTCTTATATATGCCATGGCTGTAATCTGCAGGTCCATCAGGCCCCAGCAAAATAAATACTCCAGCGAGCACCTCCAGGCATGCTCCAGGAAAAAACACTGAAACTAAGCCTAATTCTCAAACCAATTCTTCTCCGACAAACCCCGTAAAGCACCAACTTACTGACAAATCCTTACAGAGACAGGCGCACTGCGACTACAACAGCAAACCTTGTTCAGGTAAGGTCTCAAATTATGGCAGTCTAGGAAATTCTAACATCTACCACAAGTTTGGACAGTCTAATTGGGTATTGACGTTCATTTGCAGCAAATTTTTAACACAAGTTTATTGAGGAGATTCTAAAACATTGTGTATATTTAAAAGAGTAATTCAGCACTAAACTAAATATATATTGCAAAATCGGCGGATGCTAAAAAATTAGCAATTTTTTCTCTCTAATAAAACACTAATTCACATAACATTACACTCTTTGTAAATCAAACGCGATAAGAATCATAATTTATTTACAAAAATGGTACTATGATATTTTTTGCCGGTTTAGGCTCTCTTTACGGTTATATATTTCAAAAAGCCCTATAGAAATATGAATTTTGTTTAATACGATGATGAATTAATTTTCTAAACTAATTATTCACAGAACCTGTAAAAGAAGTATATGGAAACTGTGATACGAACTCATATTGTAAGAAGACGACTCGGGGTAATTGAACTGGCTATAACTTTGGATACTGTGGATTTTCTCTTGATGTAATTTATCATTCTAATATTGGTGTTAATCATTGATGGAATAAGTGACTTTGAAATGTAGATCCATAAAGTGTTATCAAATCATAAATGTAAATCATACCCTCTTGTAATCTTTTTCTTTGATATTCCATATTAATAATACCTTTTAAAAGAATAAAAAATAAGTTTATTACAATGTAGAAGACTTGTCTACTTTTCTTTTCTCTCTTTCGTTTTTGTTGTAGTTTTTGTCGTCATATCTCTCCCATCTCTCCTAACATCAAATCTAACATTCGTAAAACACTCTTGATGTTCATGAACTATGGAAGCTGCGTGACAACTTCATAAACTATATATATACACACATTTACTCAACATAAATTAAGAGCGCGACTCGATAACTTTAGCTAAGGCTAGGAAATATATTCCATAAACAACAAAAAATGGAACTCTTTGGAGGGGTTTTTCTGAGACAGGTGATAAAATATTGGAATGTCACATCACTTGATCAGGTAAACCGAAAAAAGGGTCAACGGAGACCACTATTAAGTAAATCAAGAAATAGACTTATTAAGCCTTCTACAGATTCAAACTATCTATTACTCTTAATTATCTCAATCACTTTCTTGTTCTTTTCTATTAACTATTATCAACCATACCTTCTCTCTTATCTCTATAACCATTTGGAACTTATTCAATACCTTACCAAAAACAAAATTTGAAATTAACTAATGTATATTCTAATAAATTACTAGGCATCGATCTGATGTTAGTCTTTTGTCGTTGTAATTTCCCAATCCTACTATAATTTCAGATTCATATGAAAAAGAAAACAAATCTGAAAAATGAACCATCTCTTTCAAGGTTGCTATGAGTAGAAGAAATAGATCAAACTCCAATGACCAATTCTTCCATAAAGAATGTTTTTGCATACGGTAGAGTCGAGTCAGACTTATATCTTAAGTTCTTAACCAATCAAAATTAGAATAGATCTGACAATACTGTCATTTTCTCATAAACTTTTCTTAAGTAGAATCTTTTGGATTCATTTTGTCCAAGTCCACGAATTTTTAAGTATATGGAGTACAAATCAAAGTACGATCCAATTCTTTTCTTTTTTATAGAAGAAACTTTATCAAAGTTCTTCTGCTTTCGAAATTTATTATAATTTTTGAAAGGAATTTTTTTTTTATTTTTTTAATAACTTTCTGTTTTCTCTTCTTTTTATGGTTTGTTTTAAGTAAAACTCATTTTATTTTGTTACTACTTTTGCATGTTTTTATTATTTAAGATTACTATTCTTCGAATTTTAATTTGTATAAGCTAGTATTTGTTTTGCTTTCCTAGTAACTTTCCTATTTTGTCCTTCTATGTTTTGCTATATAAAAGTTTGTTTCTTTTGTTATTAACTAATTTTGCAAATACTACTTTCGTACAATAGTTTTGTTAATATACTTCTGTGAATTATGGCAACCCCTTAAAATTCCAATACATTTATAACAACAATTTTCTTTACATCTAATTAAATGTCGACCAGAAAGAAGAGGTCGCAGGTCGGAAGGACGTCCAAGGCTGGAAAGAAGAGGTCGCAGGTCGGAAGGGCTTCCAAGGCTGGAAAGAAGAGGTCGCGGGTTGGAAGGGTGTCCATGGCCGGAAAGAAGAGGTCGCGGGACGGAAGGGCGCCCAAGACCAGAAAGAAAAGGTCGCGCATCGTAAAGTTGTGAACCACGGATAGTGAGTCGGAAGATTATGAAACTGCGGGTCGCAAATTTCACATACCGGAAAAGTCAAAAGCCGCTCAAAAAGTCAACATCAGTGGATTACAGACTGAGGGTTGATGTTAGTTGTGCCACAGGACGAGCCTCCATTGTACCGCAAGATCGAGACAGTCTCGAACCATGGGTCAAGGTTGGAATGTACTGCGGGTCGAGGTAGAATGTACCATATGTCAAAGCTGCTGGTACTGCAGGTTGGAGGAACAATGTACTGCAGGTCGAAGGTTCCGTGTACCGCGGGAAGGCAAGTTATACACCACGGGTCAGGACTCTTAGTGGATCGCTGGAAGGCTGGTTGCGGATCGTAGGAAGGCGGGTAACGGATTGCTGTAAGGCTGGTCGAGGATCATCGTACTACGGGTCGAGGATCAATGTACTGTGGGTCGAGAATCCGTCCGTCCGACTGTCCATCTGACCGTCCGTATGGTAAACGGTAACAAAAAAGTCAACGTTTTTGAAAATTAAGAAAAATATTTAGTTTTGAGTCCATGTCAAGGTTATAAGCTGAATGGAGGTCTAGGGACAAGGAATCAAGCTAGGTTGGACCATGGATGTATGAAGATTAAGTGTAACTTGATCCGATCGGACGAAAAGAAAATGGAAACCTTATGAAGCCACAAGGGGCTAAGGGCTTTCTCATTTGTTCTAAATAGAGTTGAAAGCTACTTAAGATGGATGAAGCATGGAAGGCCTGAAGGAAGCTACAAGATGGACACAAAGCAACCAATGGAACCGACTTGAAAGGTACGAATGTTCCATATGATTTTGGTGTTACAAACTTGTTTGACTTCTATGTAAGGTCAGATAGGTACAATCAAAGGAAGCTGCAACTAAGTCTCTCTCTTGCCAAAGCTATGCAATGGAGAAAACCGATAAGGCCACTTCCGAACTCTTTATTTGTCAGCTTTAAATTCATAATCTTGTCTTGACGTTATCTCATGTAAGCTTCTGTAAACCCTCAGAAAAGTATTTTAAATTTTTAAATTTCATTGTGAAGGTTTGGAGGAGTCATGCCTCGGAATTCTCAAAGGGAAGCAAAAATGAGAAAGAGCAATCAAACAAGAAGAATTGGTGAATTTTGCGGAGGAGTGGCACAACAAAGGAAACAGTTTGGATGGAAAGCAGAAGAAAGGCTAAGCTTGAGGAGAGTATATATCAAGCTTATCTTAGTCTTGGTTCAGCCTCTATCACTAAATAAGAACTGAGAGTCATCTATGCCAAAGCCGTACACCTTGTATAAAGGCCGAAGGTGAATATTGATGCTCAAGTTATGAAGCCCATTAAGCAAGATATGATGCTCAACAAGTCATAAAGATGGCCCAAAATGGTGGAGCCAATTATATAAACTAGATTTGTACCCGCGATACGCTGTAGGGTTATTTTATTAATAATTTTTGGTTAATGGTGAGTAGAAAATGTTAGAGTAGGTAAAAATAACATTGATCTTTGTACCACTACAATACTCCATTGAACCAATTCCTTATTAGCGATCTTACTTCCGAACTATACTCTTTTTGTTTACTTCAAAAGAGAACAATAAGTGTGTCGATTGAAATTTAGTGGTTCATAATAAAAACATGTCATCCAAGTTTATGACACAGTTTGATCATATATTCCATGTCTTTGCTTCATTAACTTCTTCCCTATAAACAACAACAAAAAATTGGTTATATTTTCAACAGTATTATAACAAAGTATGTTTATTTAAAATAAATAAATACCCAACAATTTTCTTCAGGCATGTATTGAAGTTATGATTTCAAAATTTCTTTAAGCATCTTAGCAGATTTCATGATATGCCAATTTCTACCTCTTAGATATCTCAAAACCGCAACATAATAGTTTCTCTAGCAATAGTCCTAATCAACAACTTCCTCAGTTCCTCCATATAAAAGTCAATTAACAACAAAAATGGAAGTCTTTCTCAGATCTAATTAGTAATTCAATCTCTAAAACACACAATGATTGGAGATTACCTTTACTTGCTATACTCCAATAAGAACATGTAAATTATAAATATAATACTTTGTGATAAAAAATATGATATAAGAGATAGGTGAGCAAAAATCATTGGTCTTTTCTTTTTCAGCTTTAATATTATCCTGCAACTTCATTTTATACTTTTTCTATCTCTTTTAGCTCTAGCAACACTACCTACCTCTAAGAACCAAGAATCCATAAGCACACTATCACACAGAGTAAAAGCTTTAGAGTAAAAGCTTTAAGTGATTTGTAGAGGAAAATACACCTACAAGAACAAATAAGTTCAAGCATTCTCTTTGCCAACTCCTTTAACATTACCTCCATTGCATATCATATTGAGCAAGTTTTAACTTGTTTTCCATTGGGTATATATGAGTTTTCATAAACTTCAAATAGAGGACAAGTTTTTTTTATATTTTAAGTAAGAGAATGCAAAATGATTTGAAACTAATACCAATATCCACCAATACCAAAAAATGATATATTTTGTGCTTAATCTAAATTTGTGCCATTGATCATCAAAGAAGTCAAAACTTGCTCCCCTGCAGTCTCTTCACATATATGAAGGCCCATGCATTTTGTAGAAACCTAAGGAACAATAGAGATTAGTAAACTTCACGGAAAAGAAATATGGTATGATTTAGTTATATAAAAAGAGATTTTAAGATAAGTAATTATCTCACAACCTGCATGAACCAATTTTTGAAGAGAAAAGTCATCTTCCGTAGAAACTTCCAAAATTTGGTCGGAGAAGTGTTAATAAGATTAGGAGCTTCCGTAAGAAGGATAAAATTGTCATCTTCTTATTCCAGATATCGTCTTCTTGTTTTCAAACATGTGAGAGTGAACATGATGTTGCCTTGTTCCAGATGTCGTCGAACCGTGTACACCTTCTTGAGCCTTCTACAACACACGATCTATTGAACCAAAAGATAAGCTCTGATTAATTTTTCATCAAAGAGGATTTTCTTTCGTCATACTTTGCTGAGAATGCTAGGGGTTCTCTTTCATTATTTATCCTTCTAAATATATTAAAATAGGGTTTTACTTTTAGAAGACAAGAGGGAGAAGAAGAAGATGATGTGGAAAAAAATATGAATGATGAATCCGCATTTGTATTTGACATTTGTTCCTTCAAAACCACAATCAAATAAAAAAGAGAGAAGTTAAAAGAGTAAAATATAGAACCTGCTCAACTTTGTTACACTTAAGGTTGGGGCTTAGATCGACAATTTTCGTGGTGACACTGTCACCAGTCTCCATTTTGTGAGAGAACTGGACTTTAGCGTAGGAAAAACAGAAGATTCATTACCTTTTATCTTAAAAAAAAAGGGAAACAGAAGAGTCACGATTGTTGAAAGCAAAAGGTTTGAGATTGAAGAAGTGGAAGCATGTGATGAGTTGGATTGATCAAGCCATTTGATTGGTCTTTTTTATATGAGGTGTCATGCTGAGTTGTCGATACTAGAAGATACAACCCTACTTTTATATATATAATTTAAGCATAAGAATAATCAACTATACATACACATTCCCAAAGATAAAGAAATATGTGGCTAAAGAGCTACATAATTTATTCTACAAACAACAAAAGTTGAATCCGTTTCGAGGGGTTTGGGGACAGATGATTATAGTGAAATGTCATATCACTTGACCAACTTAACTAATAACATTGCTACCGGAGACTACTAATACACAAAAACTATACATACACATTCCCAAAAAGATAAAGAAATGTGTGGCTAAAGAGGTACATAATCTATTCTACAAACAACAAAAGTTGAATCCATTTCGAGGGGTTTGGGGACATATGATTATAGTGAAATGTCATATCACTTAACCGAATTAACTAATAACATTGCTACTGGAGACTACTAATACACAAAAGACAGTGATTGGTTTGAGCAGAAGCCAAAATATTGAGACTTTTCTTTGGATTTTTGAGCGGAAGCCATGTGTTTGAGTCTTGGTCTATTGCCTATATTAAACTAAAACGTGAAGAATTGTTTCTGTTTTTTTCATTATAAAAAAATGTGAAGAGAAGAACGAAGAATGAGTCTTTGACTCTGTTTTATATTGGAGAAAGCGTGAGGATAAAGTTTAGAATATGCTTTAGCATCTCGTTTGAACTCGGTCCAAATCAGTTCTGATATTTTTGGAAACTCATTCATGCCTTGACTTGAAGTGGAAGTGTAGGAAGTGTCGGCTAAGCTAGGTTTCTTAGTGGGGGTAAATATTTGACCCAAAAAGAATATGAGCGGTTGTGGATTTGTTAGAAAAAAGATCATCTTTAGTTGTCACGATTAAAACCCTTGCCATCAAATTTTTGAGGCAGTGGTCCCATCATCAGAGCTGATTGAAGAACATGTACTTGTAGTTGCGCTGCGGTGCTTTGACTAGTCACTAACGGAAGATGTTGTTCAACCAAGTTCTGACGTGTCGCCTCATCAATCTAAATGTCAATTGGTAGACTAGCAACAGGTAAACCAGCAACATGTACACCTTGAACAGGTAAACCAGTGTTTTCAACAACCTGATCTTCTATGTGTATGTCGTAAATCTATTTTGGTGTCTCCTAATAGAAATCTGAAAATAGTAAACTCTAAAATTAATTTTAAAAAATTCACATAATTTATTAAAATTTTCAAATCTTGTTTAAAAAGATTATATAAACAATCTGCAAAATTTAAAATACACTTTGGTTTTCTTTTCTCCCAAAAAAACAAAATCAATTTACAGAGACCAACATTGATCACGTTTTTGTCAAAGATCAAAACCAATATTTTATCACATTTTGACACAAACCAAAATCAATTTGCTGACATCAAAAGTGATATTTGATTTGATCTGGGTTATGATGACGTGTTTGTCAAAAAATCAAAACCAATAGTCGAGAATAAAAATATAAATGAATGCTATTTTCTAATAAATTGTTTTAAAAGATTGGAAAATATATTGTTTAAAAAGAACAAAAAATTACATTTTAATATTTAATTAAAATTATATAATATTTTCTTATTTAAAATTACATACTTGGTAAATCTACCGAACAACATTCTTAATAATCGTACTCGATTTCGTAATAAAAATATACACCAACAATTAAAAGCTGATTTAATTGAGCACATATGGCAAAATTTTGGCAAGTCAACAAATGAAGGTTAAACTTAATCTTTCATTATGGTTATATATATTATTTATGTTTTATATTATTTTAAGTTTTATGTGTTATAAATTATGTTATGTAATATTTAAAATTTTAGTTGTTGTGTAATAATATTATTTCTCAAAATTAAATATATTTTTTTGTATAATTAATATTATTTTTAAATTAATAAAGGTCAAAAATAAATTATTATAAAATATATTAATATTATATTGCTGTAATATTTATGTGGGTATCACATCAATAGAAGCAAAAAAAAAAGTTTCTCCTATAAGTCTCTCACAGTAACAAAAAATTAAGAATATTAATATTAAAATGGTGTGATACTTTATAGGTATCACACCAATGGGGATGCTCTAAGTGTCTGCAACTCTACTTGATGGTTTTGTTTTAGTATATTAAATTTGCATAATGATTCGCAAAGTTGTAAATTAGGATTTTTGACCAAGCCTTGTTAGAGAAACAAGCGTGGAGGATCTTATGGAAACCAGAATCTCTATTGGATCAAGTGATGGAAGGCCGCTATTATCATAATGGGTCCTTTTTGGATAGGTCTGTAGGCTCAAGCCTGTCGTTTGGATGGTGCAGCATATTGTTTTTGGAAGGGACTTATTATCACAAGGTCTTGTGAGACACCTTGCTGATGGACATATGAAAAATGTATGGAATGGAAAATGGTTTAATGATGGCAAGCCGCGATTACTTACACCACTGAAGGTGGGTGTTGATTCAAAATTGGTAGTGGTGGATTTTTGGAATGCTCAACGGACTAGTTGGGATGCAAGGAAACTGCAGAGCCTCTTCAACACTAGGGAATGCAAAGTATTGTACAACTTAAGCTTTGAAATGGCATTGAATGGAAATGGTATTTATATTACTCGTAGTGGCTATAAGCTAGCCACATACCTAGCTTCTATAGTCCCAATTTGTCGGAACGCATATGGATGACGGGACAGACGAGGGATCAAGTTAGGGAACACAAAACACTGCCCAAGTACCGATAATTGACCCAGGGATCACCACTAGATCCAAGATGGCTGTCCGAACAGTACAGACCCAATGAAACAATTACGCAGCCAAGTTCCTAGAGTTGTATGACCCGCGGTCATACAACCAGTCCGGACGCGATCCGATGGAGGTTATCCGAACGATCTTCACCATCAGTAGGTGAAGACCCTAAACCGTTAGGGAAATCTGATACTCTTTTCCTTCACCTTGGTTTTGTCCCAAGTGGTTTCCCAAGGGAGGTTTTAACGAGATCAAGACACTTAGCACATGGCCACGCATCTCCGTATATCGTGGCCATTTCTATCCCTTTCATTTTCTAGCCGTTAAGTCTTATCTTGTTTTGTACGGACATATTTCCTTTTGTTGACCCGCATCTTTGTGTGTTGACCCAATTGTCTAGGGTTTTAAGCGCGCCTATAAAAGGACCTTTTATGTCATTGTAAAGGGGTTAGCCTCATTTTTATAAAAGAACCAAGTTTTTGTTTTCTCTTTGCGTGCGACTCGCTTAGAAACCCTTAACCACCGTCGAACCGAGCTCACGGCGGCTAAATCTAACCGTATCATGAGGAGGGCCATCACTCACGTGTCGTCACCTCACTCCATCCCCTGTTTTCGTTCCATATCGCAACCATTCTCTCGGAGGTTTCAGATCGAGACTTATCTGAACCTCTTCCACCTTCGCAACACTTATCGCAACCCGATTTCCGACTTCCATACCATTTCCGACAATATGTTCATCCAGAAAATCCCACCTTAAACGCGTGAAGCATCAGTTTTTGGTATCAGATCCGAAGATCCCCACGGTTGTATCTATCCTTTCTATTTTTCCTTGTTATTTTCTGTTTTCTCAGATGATTTCGTCTTTGCGTAGTCGTGTGCTTTTTTCGTATTTCTTCAGCATTCTCTCTGTGAAAGCTGGAATCTTTGCGTCTATTGGTTCTGTTATTGCGTGTAAAGTTGGAGTCTTGCTTCAGTTTTATCCCAATGGCCTTGAAACCCACTCACTTGAAGTTTTCTCCAATTTTTAGCCGATATTTCTCTGTTTCTTTAGCTAGATCTTTAAAGTGTTTCCTCTCGTAGAGCTTAGGCGTTTCTCTGGTGGCCTTAAAACCACGTGTCACGACTCACGCTTGCGAATCCATACTTCTTGTCGTGTAGCTTGGTCGTTGGCAGCTTTTCTCTTTCTCTCTTTAATCATTGAATGCTTTTGACAAATCATTAGCTGTCATCTTTTGAAAAGATTCCTCCTTATCCATTTACCGTTAGCACTCACGCACGTGTGTCAATTTGGACAGGTGGATTGCGTAGGCCCGACGGTACGACTGCTGACCAAGACCCGCGTCCCGTACGAGCGCTAAACCGTACAACCTTTGACTACGACTTGTACGGCCACGACTGAGGTCCATACACCGCCGTCCTTACCATATCCTCCGGTCCACCACCGAACATACTTTTTCCAGTACACCAGAATCCTTACGCTGTCGTCCGTACAATGGTGGCCTAAGACCTGCCAACAGCACCGACTCCTCCACCTGAGATTGGAGCCGTTCTCATTCAAATCCAAGCGCAGCTTGGCCAGATCGATGAGCGGCTCAATCGACTACAGATCGTTCGGCCAGCTGCCCAACGAGTTCCACCTTACCGCGACCCAAGAGTTCCACCACCTCCTGGCCAATAGCCAGACTAAGGACAAGTTGAGGATTACTCATCCGAGGAAGATCCATAATACCCAAGGCGGAGACAGTCACGCCGAGACGACAACCGACCTATGGGTCCCAATCAAGTTGGACCCTTATCTAAACTTACCATTCCCATATTTGCCGGAAAGGTCGATCCGGAATCTTACCAACAATGGGAAGGATGCATGGATAAGGTGCTCTCTTGCTACACCTACCCGGATCAACGTCAAGTCACCTTTGCCGCCGCCCAACTCACGGATCATGCACTTACTTGGTGGGACCAAGACGTGGATGATTGTTAGAGGAATTATGAATGCCCCATACCCAATTGGACTGCCATGAAGGCGTTGATGAGGCATCAGTACAGTCCTCACCTAAGGAACTAAGAGTGTCGAAGATTATTTTGAAGAATTTGAGCACCTAAGGAACCGGCTGCAAGTTGAAGAAACCGAGGAAGCTCTAATGGTACAGTTCTTGGACGGTATGAATGAGAGGATTACAAAGAAGGTCGAGCGCCAAACGTACCATGGCTTTGAAGAAATGTTGCACTTGGTCATCCAAGTGGAACAACAAATTAAGAGGAAGAAGGCTAGCACCACTCAGACCCGGGGACAAAGAATTCTGAGCTGGACCCCGAACGCATCATCTTCCCATGGAACTAACCGTGGACCCGAGAAACTGAAGGCTGTCCACATTGCCTCTCGACTCAAGCCGCGCGAGCCGAACAACAACCCGCGGCCCGAGCCGTGCCCTCAACCCGCCGATGCAAGAACTAGGGACATCGAATGTTTCAAGTGTCAAGGGCTAGGTCACTATGCTCGTAACTTCCCAAATCTGCGGAATATAACTGATGTTTCTCATATATTTTTGGTTTTGAGCTCATTATTATGGTTATATTTGGGGAATTCATCTGTGTTTTATTGAGATTTCAGGTCAAAAACGTTCAGAGTTGGAATTATGCTTGAAGGTGGACTTTGAAGAAGTTTGAAGCATTTTTTGGTATTCTCCATGAGAGGAGGGATCGCTCGATCACCACAAGGATCGATCGATCAGTGCTTTAACAAGGAATATGCGCACGATCTGAAGAACGACTTGGCTTCTGAGATATCGACTCAATATCCAAAGATCGATCGATCAACACTAGGATCGATCGATCGATATCCTTCGAAGAAACCTAATTTCACGATTTTTCAGCTCTTGTTTTGAAACCTATAAATACTCTTTTCCTATTTTATTTTGAGAGGGCGTCTTTGAGCTTTTGAAGAACGATTTTTACAAAAGTTTGAGAGTTTGTAAGCTAGGAAGAAGATCATATTTAGGTCTTAATGCAACTTCAATTTCAGTTCATCCTGATTTGCTTGGTTCATTGTTCTATGTCTGAGTAGGTCTTAGATCATATTTAGGGATTGTAGGGTTTTAGAATTTCACTGTTACGGAACAAATAGGATTGATGAATTGATGATTTCTCCTTCTAATACTTGAGTTTAATGCATAGATTAGCTTGATCTCCTAGTCGATGATTTTAGGTTGTTAACTTTCCAGAAGTTTGCTAAGAACTAGAACTAGATTGGAAGAGCAATTCCTTCACTACCAACGAGAGTTAATGCTATGTTGAATTGTGGGTAATTGAACCTAAGCGATAAAGCCTACTTGTAATCTGAAACCAACGAGAGTTAGAACCTTCAGATTATTAGTACAGGGGTAGATTCAACAAGAGTTGGTTTATCTTTATTTATGTTCAAGCCGAGAATATGATTAGATTAGTTCCTGAATAATTTCCCTGAAAGAGTTCTAACTCCTGAATGAATACCTGATATCTAATTGCTTTAGTTATTTGATTACATTCGCGTTTTAGTTGTTAGTATTTACTTCTCTGATTTTGATTGATATAATTTGCGATTCGATGAAAGTTGAAAGTGTGATCTGGTTCTCTAAGGAATTCGACCCCTAAATACTATTACGTTTGTTGTGGACTTGCAATAGGATATAGAGTTAAAACTCGTTGTATCAATGATCCTTACGGCCTCAAGGGAGTATGAGTCCCAAGACGAGGTCGACGACCCACAAGAACTCCCCGAAGATGCCGAGGTCGAGGAAACCATCACCGCGCCGGAGGTTGGAGAGCTTCTCATGATCTGCCGAATGCTTACCGTCAATCCATTGCCGGTAGACTCCAACCAGCGCGACAACATCTTTCATACCCGATGCATGGTAAGTGGGAAGGTGTGTGGCTTGATCATCGATGGGGGTGCATGTACCAACGTCGCGAGCTCCTACATGGTCAAGAAAGTTTTTTTTGTGACCATACCCCACCCAAAACCATATAAGCTTAAGTGGTTGAATAACAAATCTATGATCAATGTTTCCGAACAAGTTTCGGTCACATTCAATGTAGGGCCATATAAGGATCAAGTCCTATGTGATGTATTTCTGATGCATGCCAGCCACCTATTGTTGGGTAGGCCTTAGTAATTCGATAAGAAAAAACTGTTGACACCTTCTCAAGTTAATGAATTGCAAATGAATATGACTAAGGTCCCGAATACTAAAACGAACCTTTTGATTAATGTTGAGGATGTTAGGAGATCACTTAGTGACTCCACTTGTCATGTTTTAGTAATGGTCTTTAAAGAGATGTTTTCTATAGCTAGTGAAGACGCATCCGTCCCGCAAGCCATCAAAGAACGCATAAGCCAATTTCAAGACGTGTTTCTAGAAGAGTTTCCTCACGGCCTACCTTCTATCCGAGGGATTGAACACCAAATTGACCTCATCCTGGGAGCTCAACTTCCAAACCGAGCGGCCTATTGAGTCAACCCAACCAAAGCCAAAGAATTGGAAAGGCAAGTCGGAGACCTCATGAAGTAAGCCCACGTGCGCGAGAGTCTCAGCCCGTGAGCAATGCCAGTCCTCTTAGTACCCAGGAAAGATGAGTCTTGGCTCATGTGTGTCGAATGTAAGGCGGTCAACAATATCACCGTGAAGTATAGGCATCCCATCTTGAGGCTAGAGGACATGCTTGATGTTAGATGGAGCAAGCATCTTTACTAACATCGATCTCAAGAGTGGCTATCACAAAGTCCGGATGAAAGAAGGTGATGAATGGAAGACGGCTTTCAAAACCAAGTAAGAGCTCTACGAATGGTTGGTCATGTCGTTCGGTCTTTCCAACACCCCATCCACTTTCATGCGCCTAATGAATCACGTACTCCGACCTTTTATCAATAAGTTTGTTGTGGTGTATTTTGATGATATCCTTATGTATAGTCGCGACCAAGAGAATCACTTGTCCCACCATAATGCGGTTTTGATAACACTTCGAGAAGAAAGCTATACGCTAACTTCAAGAAGTATGTTTTGATACTAATGAACTTGTGTTCCTAGGTTTTGTTGTGAGTGTGCAGGGCCTACGAGTGGACCAAGAGAAGATAAGAGCTATTTAGGAGTGGCCCACACCAACCACCGTAAGCCTAGTAAGAAGCTTCCACGACTTGCCAAGTTTCTACCGACGGTTTGTCAAAGATTTTAGTACCATGGCCGCACCTCTTACAACCATCACCAAGAAGAGTGAAGAATTTCCGCGAGCTCAAGAGAAGACTAACCCAAGTCCCACTTCTCGTCCTACCCAACTTTGAGAAAACCTTCAAAGTGGAGTGCGATACATCCGACATCGGGATTGGAGCGGTCTTAGCCCAAGGAGGCAAACCCGTGGCCTACTTTGGTGAGAAATTACATGGCCCCACCCCAAACTATCCAACGTATGACAAGGAGCTATACGCCTTGGTTCAGGCCATGGAAACTTGGCAACATTATCTTCTCCCCCGGGAGTTTGCAATTCTCACAGACCAAGAGACCTTGAAACACCTCAAGAAGCAGCACGCCAAATGGCTGGAGTTCATCGAGGTGTTTTCCTATGTAATCAAGTACAAGGAGGGCAAGGAAAATATTGTGGCCGATGCTTTATCGAGGAGACAAGCTTTGATCACTACAATGGAGGCAAGAGTTTTGGGGTTCGAAGGAATCAAAGGAGCCTATAAGGCAGACCCGAAATTCGGAGAAAGCTATAGGGACCACGGAAGGGAGTTCACTCTCGATTCTATACTACTGATGGCTTTCTTTTCTATGATCATAGGTTATGCATACCCGCCGGCTCAATCCGAACATTTCTAATGCAAGAAGCCCATGGAGGTGGCTTAACCGTTTATTTTGGAGTCACCAAAACCTTAGAAGTTCTCAAAAAACACTTCTATTGGCCCAAGATGAAACGCATGGTAGAGAAATTCGTGGGTCGATGCATCACTTGCCGAACCGCCAAATCCACACCGCGGCCCCACGGGTTATATAAACCTTTACCAATTCTGAATGGACCATGGATTGATATCAATGGACTTTGTGCTTGGATTACCTAATTGCTATCGCAAGGATTCTATTTTTGTTGTTGACAAGTTTTCGAAGATGGCACATTTTATACCGTGCAACAAGCTCACGGATGCCACGGCCCTAGCCAACCTCTTCTTGCGAGAAGTGGTTAAACTACACGGGTTGCCCCGCAACATAGTTTCCGATCGCGACCCGAGATTCCTTGGACACTTTTGGCGGACCCTATGGAGAAAGATGGGAAACAAACTACTCTATTCAACCGCATGCCACCCGTAAACCGATGGCCAGACGGAGGTCGTGAATCGGACTGTAGGAGCCCTGATCCGGACCACTGTCGCGAGCAACCAAGGGACTTGGCTCGAGCTACTCGCGCTCATGGAATTCACATACAACCAGTCAGTTCACTCCGCAACCAAGAAATCCTCTTTTGAAGTGGCCACGGTTTCAAACCTCTGATGCCTATGCACCTACTACCCCTACCACCAAATGAAATAGAGTGCCAAAATGGGTTAACTAAAGCCCAGCTAATCAAGAAATTGCATGCGAGCTCCGGGAAAATTTGGAAAGATGGACCGAGCAATATGCCCACAAAGCCAACAAACACCGCAAAGCAATGATTTTCAAACTCGACGATTGGGTTTGGTTACACTTAAGACCGGAACGGTTCCCCCAACACCGAAAAGGCAAGCTCAACTCGCGTGGAGATGGGCCTTTTCAAGTTATGGAGAGAATCAACGATAACGCCTACCGCCTTGAACTCCCCGATACGTATCGGACCTCAACCTCTTTCAATGTGGCTGACTTAGTCCATTTTGGTGTAGGTGATGACTATGAAGTTCTGAGGCTAGAACCTTCCCAAGGGGGACGAAATGACGAGTCCCGACCTGTCGGAACACATACGGATGACGGGACAGACGAGGGACCAAGTCACGGAACACTAAACACTGCCCAAATACCGACAATAGACCCATGGATCACCACTAGATCCAAGACGGGTTCCCGTAAAGTACAGACCCAATGCAACAATTACGCAGCCATGTTTCTAGAGTTGTATGACCCAAAATCATACAACTAGTCCGGACGCGACCCGGTGGATGTTATCCGGACGGTCTTCACCATCACTAGGTGAAGACCCTAAGCCGTTAAGGAAGTATGATACTTTTTTCCCTCACCTTGGTTTTGTCTAAAGTGGTTTTCCAAGGGAGGTTTTAACGAGACCAAGGCACTTAGCGCATGGCCATGCATCTTCGTATGTCGTGGCCATTTCTATCCCTTTCATTTTCTAGCCGTTAAGTCTTATCTTGTTTTGTACGGACATATTTCCTTTTGTTGATCCGCGTCTTTGTGTGTTGACCCAATTGTCTAGGGTTTTAAGCGCGCTTATAAAAGGGCATTTATGTCATTGTAAAGGGGTTAGCCTCATTTTTATAAAAGAACCAAGTTTCTATTTTCTCTTTTCGTGCGACTCGCTTAGAAACCCTTAGCCACCGTCGAACCGGGCTTATGGCGGCTAAGTCTGACCGTATCGTGAGGAGAGCCATCACTCACGTGTAATCTCACTCCATCCCCTCTTTTCGTTCCATATCGCAACTATTCCCTCGGAGGTTTTGGATCGAGACTTATACAAACCTCTTCCACCTACGTAACACTTATCGCAACCCGATTTCCGACTTCCATACCATTTCCGACAATATGTTCATCCGGCAAACCCCACCTTGACCGCGTGACGCATCAATATCCCTAACCATCATTAAGAATTCGATGACCCTATATGGCTAAAACTATGGAAGACTCGAACTACGCCAAAGATCCACCATTTTATTTGGGAAGCGCTTGCTGGAGAATTGGCAGTTGCGGATACCCTTCAACGTCTTTGATTCCACCAGGATAGCGAATGTACAATCTGTCATAGAGAAGCGGAAACGATTAGCCAAGTATTGTTCCACGTGAGGGTTTCTCTAAATCCTCTTTTCTTGAGAATATCAAGCATTTATTACATATCCATGGTGCTAATATTTGTGGTGAGAATACGGTCAATTCCCCTAGTTGTTATGGCACATATGGAAAACCCTGAATGCATTCATTTTTGAGAAACATAGTGTGGATTCGGCCAGTGTAGTGCATAGATCAGTGGATGATGCATGGGGAATGGAGAGTGATCTTTCAGCGCAAAAACTTACCCAATGGATCTAGCTCAAGTATCAATCATGTTGTAAATAGGTGGCTTAAACCTTCTAATCGGTGGTTAAACTGAAATATTGGCTCGGCTTTGCATTAGTATTTAAAACTCGGAGGTAATTAGGGACGGGCAAGGTTCTTCAAGGTTATATAGTTGAAGAGTGTATGCTAATGTGCATCAACCCCTGCACGCAGAGCTATCAAGAAGTTTGTGGGCCATTGAGTGTGCACATAGCACTACCAAAACATAATCATATTTGAGGTTGACTCACTATAACTATATGAGCTTTTCATGCAAATCGAAGAACGAGATTGGCCTCGAACAAGAACTCTATCAGTTATATGAAATCACCTCAGGGCAATCCCAGAGTGGAAGATCTCCTTCACATTGCATGATAACAATCAGATAGCTTCAGCTGTCGCTAACTCGGTCACGAAAGCTCAAAGACGGAACTCATACATTGCTACTGATGACCCAAGATGGCTCAAGCATGAACTTGAACAAGAAGCCAGCCATTCATGAGTCAATTGTTATTCATACATTGCTAATCTCCTAGCTACATTTTAAAATTTTAGTACACGCCTTCTGGTGTGGTTGCTCTGTTTATTGTAATTTACTTGCAACTGTGTATTCTCCATAAATAAAAGTTTTCGTTTAAGGAAGAAAGAAATGAATTCTCAAATTATATGTTGTTGAATTTGGAGATTTTACAAAATTAGGTAAAATAGTATAAAATCTACCGTTATTCAATCAGTAATTTTTTAAAATCATATGAAATATCTCATTATTCAAACTTAACAAATCTTATTATAGAAAAATATACAACTTGATTTGAAAAGATTTGAAATACTACTTTTCTAGTAGAAAAATCATGTGGTGTGATTTCCAAAGAAAAATCATGTGGTGTGATTTCCAAAGAAAAATCAATCCCCATTCTCCCACGTCAATCAATTCACACTATTTATTACACTAAAAAATTTCACAAGGGGATACAAATAATCATCTCTATTGCTTTCACACGTAAATAGTGGTTTAATTGTATTCACATACTGCAGTGTTGCTTTTGACGTTTAAAAGAGAACTCATGTATCATATAACACCAAGATAACATGGGACAACTACAGTCACATAATAATCACGGCCAAACTCAGAGCTCAACCACCTTTCAGACCGTTTCAACAGGCATCTCAACCACCATGCTAAGCTCCAACAAGTTTTCAAGTAGCTCTCAATAAAAGTGTCATAATGGGTAACGTGATCCGATCCAACCTAAACCCATATGGATCGTAGATTTTAATAGACGGCTTTGATCCGCCCATTTATTTCATGGGTTAAACTTAAGATATACAAAACCTAATATATTAAATCTACTCGTCTAATGGGTTATAATTGGTACCCATAAAAATAAATTATACACTATATTTTTACATATTTTGGATTAGTTTCTATTTCAATATATTTTAATACATATATAAGAATATTTTTGGTTCTATAGATCTTTTACATAATTTACGGTAGTTTCTTTTCTTATACATATAAATAAAAAGAAAATTTTGTTTTTCTACATGTATATAAGATTATACAGTAGTTTCTATTCTTATATATATACATAAAAAGAAAATTCTATTTTTCTATAATCAACCCATGTAACACATAGTCCTAATGGGTCAACCTATTGGATTTATAGAACCATAAGTGGTAACCCATATCCGCCCATTTAGTTATTTGGGTATAAAAATTCAACCCGAACCCTATTAAATTAACAAACAAATAGGGCTAACTCATGGGTAGTGGCCCATTATGACACCCTTAGCTCTATGGATGAGCTCAAGACTATGATGTATCAACTTCTTCAAGAATAGAAAAAGTTTGACAGGAGATCAATGCAAAGGTCGATGGTATGCTTAACGACTTCGACATGAAATATGAAGCAATTTGTACTCATGTCAAGATGATGGATACTTAGGCTGTTCAAACTGCAGAAGTAGCCAAAAGGCTTCAAGAGGCATTTCTAGGAATGAGTGAGAAGAATCCCAAGGAATCTTGCAATGTCGTTATCTCTAATAATGACAATAACAGAGAGCTGAAAAAACACCCATGGAGACTGTGAGGAATGAAATCGAGGCTATTTCACCTCGTGTTTATGAGCCACTGATTCCCTTCCTAGGACACATCTACACAAAAGGACATAAGGTCTTCTCAAAGATTCGGGTATACATGGAAAAGGTTGGAGTACCATTCTGATGGTAGACAATTTGTCTCAAGCCCCGGTGCATGTGGAGTACATCGAAGGAATTCTTAATAACCGAGAGAAAGTTGAAGAGGTCTTACAATGACATGTTCAACTAGCTACTTTTAGTTTGTTTTTGGAGGTTTAGGGAGAAGATCACATTCTTTGCCACTTTTTTGAGAAGAATTGTTCAAACATAATTTACCATAAGGTTCTAAATCCTAATTGAATTATTTATAAAAGAATTGGGTAAGAATATGATCATTAAAGAGAAAAAGAAGAGAATAAAAGGTTTTGTTTATTGAATAATTGAATGTGTGTGTTGAAGAATGAATATCCTCTCTTTGAAGTTACTCTCATCTACTTAGAGATGAATAGATGAGGTTTAAATCTAGATTACAATGTAACTTTTCCGTTTCCTAATAGGAAAATTGACATTTTTCCTAAAGAGATTTCTAGATTCTCGGAAATATTACATATATAAAATATGAAATATTTCATATCTTCTTGTTTTGTCTTGACTAATAGACATTTGGTTGAGGTTCAAGATGAGCTTTGAACCGAGATACAAGACTTGTACTAAGCTGAATTGAATTTATGTTGGACTAGTAGTGGGGTGGAACCTGCCTCCAACAAGAATTTTGAACCCTTTTAATTCTATTTGCAATTTCATTATGCTTTTTTCAATATATATTCTTTGTATTTTTACTACTATGTATGAGTAGTTTCCCAATCAGGTTTAAGGTTTTCCAGGGAATCAATGGATTATGGACAAAGATGATTTGATCTTAACGTGTTCTTCATCTATAATTGTTCTTAATGCTTGGGTTAGAGTAGCTAACTACCTTATGATCATTGGTTCACCAGAAGTGTTTGTTAGATGCCTAAAAGAACATAGATGAACAATTAGTTCTTAACCAACGAAAGTTGATATTAAGGCTAATTGTGACTTGTGAGACATGTTTGTTAATGCATGTTTAGATCTTTATGACCAAACGATAATTTGAGATTCTAGGTTTCTAGACATAGTATTCGAAATCATGACAGTGAGTTTGCTATACAGTAGTGTTCTCTGTGTTCAAGAATTGGTCTTTAACTTGCCTTAAATAATTTTTTTATTTAGATCCCTGATTTCCTGATGAATTACCTAAACCTTATGTTTTTTATTATTGAATTTACATATTTTTGTTTCCTAAGTCATTTACATTGATTTGTCTTAGCTTAAGTTTGGTTTAGAGATTGATAGTGTAACTACTTGGTCTTCATAGATTTGATCCCTTTTATATTACTATGTTTGTTGTGTACTTGCAGTAGATTTTAAAGTTAGAACTATGTGTATCACCCCATAAAATTTAGGTCCGGTTCTGTTTGAGTAATATTACTATATTTATCGTTTGATTATGGTTCTGCTCACGATTGCTAGTTTTGAGATTCATATGCTAAGGCTGAGAAGAATAGCTCAGTGACTAACTCACGAGAAATTATCATGGTCGCACCATTGATAAGATAGTAATGATTGCTAAATTTTTGAGATACCAAATATTGAATCACTCTTAATATATGAATCACATAGAATTTTAAAAATAAATCTCTTAAAATCTTTATATGATTGATTTTAGAAAAAAATTAAAAAGTCTTTCCGGCTAGAAGAGAGGGATTAGTACACCTCCAACACTGACTTCTTAGTCGAGTAGTTCTCTTTCTCCTGGGCTGAGACGTGACTCCAAATATTTTGAAAATCCACTTGAATCTCTCAAAATTAAAATCATATCAAATCGGGAAAAATGTCAATTTGATCTTAAACTTTCAAGTATAGTTGATTAAACATTGAATTTTGGATATGGTTGATTAAACCTTCAATTTTGTGTTGACTTTTAAAAAAAAACCTTCAACTTTGCATTGAATTGGCAAATTGAACATGACGTAAGATGTTTTAAGGTCTGTTAATCTTCCCTGTTAAGCAAAACTCAGCGTTTCATTAAACAAAAAATTAGAAAATCTCTAATCTGAAACCTAAATCGATTTGGTTCACGAGTTATTCATCTCAAATCTCCTCGAAGTCACGATGTCACAACGCAAATTCGAAGCACGTCGTCACATGTCACCACCGTTTTTATGTCCTCCGCCGGCGTCATTGACTTCTCAAACCGGGAATGAGGCATACGAGGAAACAAATGATGTTCTAACTGAAACTGTAATCCACCAAAGAACCTATCCATGTATGATTCACAAGAGATATCAATTGTTCGTGCTGCTTGTTTCTTAAACTAATCATTACCAGTTGGTGGAACAACATAAACATTAGCAGAAAAATGGTTTGATGTGAATTGAATGTGTTGTAGATGAAGCCTGTGAAGACGAAGAAGAAACGTTTAAGTAGAAAGGCAAGAGACTAAGAGAGGAAACCAAGTACAAACGATTAACCTGCAAAGTTAAGAGCACGATCTGGTACTTCACGTTTGGAGAAGAGTAAGAGGAATGTTTGGATGAAAAGATTGATTCTTCCAAAGCACATAACTGGATAGTATGTAAAGTGTTGGTAGCTAACAAGGAGGTGACGAATTTGGTTGAGACTGCAAAAACAGAAATGTGTTGTAGATCTGGATCATAATATAGACTATTACAAGCTATGTGATGAGCATTGTGAGTCCATTTCCACAAGTCACATCTGGGTCATAATTGGTCAAATCTTCCCAGAGTTTTGCTAATTTTACAAAATAATCTATCAATGTTACACGGTATTTGCAAAAAGAATGTTTAGTTGTTGCAAACACGGGTACCAGTATCTGCTTAGTGAATAAGTAACTGAAAACAAGGGTTAAGGTATCCGCTAAGTAACCGAATACACGGTTTGATAGGAGTGGCAGCGGAAGTGTCTCCTGATTGGATGAGTTGTGCCACCTCACCTATTTTTATTTCACTTAACACCTATTTAGATTTTTTATTGAACTCGATTTAGTATACATCCGATATAATTTGATTGTGATAATTTTTTAATGATCCAAACAAGTATGTGAAATATTCTGTCTCTCGCTTCCATCAAATTCATATATATGTGATTTTTCAAACTAAAAAAATTAAGATTTAATAAAAGTAGTCTAGCTAATTCAAAATTTCAAATAAAAATTTGAATATTTGGAATATTTTTTGTTACTTTTTTCAAAATAAATAATAATATAATCAAATGAATAGTTACAATTTTAAAAACTTAAATATTAAATTTTAATGAAAACAATAATATTTAGGCATATAATTGTATTTTATTTATTTTAGATACTCTATTCAGTTCTCAGTATGACCAAATTTATATTTGGTTTTTTAGTTATATGAATCTAGGTTTGATTCGAGTATTTGGTCAATTCCAGTTTGATTTGATACATCATATTTTTTTTCTTACTAAACTAATATTTCATATTCCACAAAATTCAGCCAAATTTCTTTGCTACCATTTAATTTAATTTATTCAGCCAGA
>JAKUCM010003749.1:0-11198 GCA_023374145.1 Lepidium sativum | reverse complement strand
AACACGCCAAGGCTCACAACAGAAACCACTGGAACAACAATAACTGGAGTGAAGATTCTGCATTAAAAGAAACTAGGATCACTAGACGCTTCTAAATCGGATAATCTTAATTTTTTTTTTCTTACCTTATCAAGTTCCCCCATGCCTGACCATATCCAACAATGATGTTGACGAAAGCAGAAATGATAAGGGATCCTTGTACAGTGCGAATAGTATGCCGGAATCTCTGTAACCACCCATTTTCTAATAATCAGATAAAACTCAGACAATAACATCATTCAAGTCCTTTGCAGAAGTATAAGAAAGTCATACCTGTTTTCTCAGATGCGAATTCACCATCATTGTAATCTCTAATGATAGATAATACAGGAAGAACATAAGCGAACGAAACTCCCATAACTGTGGGAAGTCTTGTCCCAATAAGCGTCTGTAGCAACGTGTTTATACCCGACATAAACAACATAGTTTGAATTACCCGCGCTTTATCACCCTGTATTTGTTCAAAAACACCAATTTGAGAACCTTATAACCACGTAACTATTCAACAGCCACATCTGAAAACAAAAATCATGACATACAGCATCTCCACCCATTAGTGGCACAAGTGTGTTGGCAAGCAAAACCGTAGTCCCAAGCATCACAATGTAATGTTGGAATGCCAGTAGAAACGTCTCATCTGTATGTTATCAATCAATGGTGATCAAACAAAACAGTCTTTAAACACCATTCTCATGTTACTAAATCCCATAGCTGCATGACTCTCTGAAATCGAATTTCTAACCAAATGAAATCGAATTCTGGTGAGAAAGACTGCACAAATGGGTTTAAACACGTTGACCCCTTCTAAATCTCCTTTAACGGAGTATTTATTGAAATTACAAAATATTTAATAGCATTTTGCTTTTCAAAGACCAATGATGCAATAAACCCACACTAATAAGTGCTAGAGATTCACCAACTCCATAACCAATTTATGTAATATTTAATCGATAAGTATGTCTCAACTCTCAAGAACAACTTAAGCAACAATTTTAAGTAGACTTAAAGCTAAGAACAGTCAAACATAAGCTTTATATATAGAAACAGAGGAAAATAAAGAATCGAATCTGATTCTGAGATCTAAAATATTCTTTGGGAAACTAAAACAAAACACAACATAAAGCAGATAAAGAGAGAGAGAGGCAGAAGTGAACTTATGCAACTTTTGACTTTGAAAGATTTATTTTTTTTACATCTGAACCAAAAGTAAAGTTAGAACTAGAAATTAGAAGCAGAGAGAAAGAGAGAGACTAACGCCATGAAGGATTAGAGTGGATGCAAAACTGAAGATGATGAAGTTGTTCAGCCGGTGGCCAGGTGGGTCCTCTGGAAAGCGCCATAGATGGAACCGGCGGAGGACAGGCTACAGCCGGTTCCGGTGGATGTTGATGATGGTGGTCAGTTTCAACCATTTTTTATTAATCTAAAAATCTCTTCTTTTTTGTGAAAAGCTCTTAAAGGAAAGAACTTTAAAGAATCTCTCTTTCTAGTTGCAGATAAAATTTCCAAATCAAACCGACAAAGAGAAGATGATAAAAAGAAGTTCGCAGGAGAAAAGCGAATCTCGAGACACAAAATTTATAAAGATAAATTTAAAGTCACTTGTTTACTTTGTAGAAGAAGGAACAGAGTTTTTTTTTTTCATTAAAAATCTCTATTTGAGTAAATAATGCATTTCGAAAGAATAGATTATTTAATACTCTGTAAATTTTGAATTGTTTATTACAGAACATGTACTATACTAATTATTAATAGGAATAATGAAGTTTCTTTTTGTCATCCTCTTCTTGTCTTTATTAGCTTTTCTTTCTTCGTCTACTAATGTTAATACGAATTTTGAATTTGTACTACATTCTTCTTTTACATATTTTTTTCCCAAACCATAGTTATATGTTTAAATTAATTCGAAATTACAAGTGGTGTAAATATTTTCCAAACTTTTTTACCATAGAGTTTATACGTACAAATCTAAAATTAAAATAATAGGTAAGAAATAGAGAAAAAAGTTATCTATTACATAACCACGAAAAATTTGGATTTATATAGATTTAGACATTTTTTGGTTTTTTTGGTTTTGACATTTAAAAGGAAATTACTTTTAGTTAATGTTATCAAATTTAAGTATATTCTGGTATTCTAAAACTTATTAAATAACACTAGTTATATAGAATTATACACTAATTTTGAAAACTAAGAACAACTCCATTAGAATCTTTAATAGATTTATTAGATGAATTTTTAAACTTTAAATAAAATAAATAAATGAAAATAAATCAGTTACGTAAAAAAAAACGTATCTTGAAGAAGATATTGTTGAATTTTTAGAGATCTTAAGAGCACCTCGGAGACTTTTATCTCTATTTCTTAAAATTATTTAAATAAAAAAATAGAAAAAGTAAGAAAGAGGGAGATGATCGGTTCTTAATCAAGAGATTTAATAACCCCTCTTACCAAATGTCATCTTATAATTGGATTCTTTATTTTAAGAAGTTAAAATTTAAATAGAAACTAAAATTTTATAGAAAATATTACTAATTTATTGTTAAGAAATTCTTCATTGGTTGGAGGTGGTCTAACCGGTCATGTTTTTATTAGTGAGTATAATAAAATAAAATAAAATTATTTTTGTTTTTTTTTTTGGTTTTCAGTAGCAACAAGAAAAGAAAAACAAATCTCTTCACAACCATTAGACTCTTAAATTATTTTTAAGGAATTATGGGTTTTTTAAAAAAAATGAAAATTAGAGTAGAACCTATGGTCCAAGGAACACAAATGTTGAATCTATATTTTCTTTTGCCGTCAGCCAAAATAGGGGTCAACTAGTTAAGCAAGAGGTATTCATGTGACGGTAAAGGGGCCATGTACATACAACAAAAAATGCTTAAAGTGTTGGATGATTATCTAAGATCTCCGTTCCCATTTTTTAGGATGAGCGTAACCATCAGCTACAGGTCTGGTATGCATGCGAGTAGAACATTCTGCAGGGTGTTCAGTTGGAACAGGAGACGCATTATCAATGTCCATTGGTTGGCGGAAAGAAGAGTCTGAGGAAGCAGAGCTTGGAGGTGTAGTGGAGGTGTTGTGATTTGCAAGAGGTGGAGGAGGAACATGCTAAATAGGGACCAGAGGGAGTGGTTGTTCATGGGCTAGAGACTGTTCTTGGATTGGCGAGATCACAAGATTGATAGAGTCTTGTGACATGTCTGGTTGAGTAGTGAAGGATCCATAGCTAGTAGAGTTATCATTGTGTGGAGGAGCATCAACATTATGGTTCTCAGGGAATCGATTCGCCAGTAGATTCCAATGAGCATTAGGAGTATAAGGACACGCATTAGAACTATGCAACAGAAGTTGGCAATTAACACACAGCATTTAAAGATTCTCATAAGCGAACCGAATAAGAGCAGCATTTCCAACTTTAAAGCGAGTGTAGCGAAAGAACCTAAGAGCATCTGTAATGGGAGAACCCTTAGGGATCTCCTAACAAAAAAAAAAATTAAAAAAAGAGAGTCAATCCGGATTCGCCACGTGGCGAAAAATCCAAGTCAAGACGAGAGGATTCGAAGTAGAAAAGGTGTCAAGTGGTGTTCAATTCCAAGTTACCAAATTTCTTCAAAGCTCAGAGTGAAAGATCCCATAAGGATTTCGTCATCAATACGAGAGAAACGATGAGGTAAGGAAAATGAGATTTTCGGTCTCTATCAATGAATTTTTTTTTTGAGTCTTTCAATAATAAAAATTTAATATTCTACTATAATATATTTTTAATTAAATTTTAATTATAAAAAAAATGAATCATAAAAAAAAGTCTTTGACTCTCTTATTTTTCATCATATAGTTTACTAAAGGGTGATTTGCTAGATTAGAGCAAAATTAAGTGTTAATTATTGAAATAAAGCAAATGTTTGTAAATTAGTAGAATAGTTTTTTTAATTTATTATATACCATTTTGCCCTTTTGTCATGAGGAAAAAAAAAGTTATTACGAAAATGCTATTAATGAAATTTGTCACGTAAGCGATCAACTCTATCACACTAACAGAGTGCAATATGGTAGAGTTAGATTTCCAAGCTAGTAGAGTTGAAGTGTGTTTGGTAGAGTTAGATTTTGAGGCTAGTAGAGTTGAAGTGTGTTTGGTAGAGTTAGATTTCCAGGCTAGTAGAGTTGAAGTGTGCTTGGTAGAGTTAGATTTCCAAGCTAGTAAAGTTGAAGTGTGCTTGGTAGAGTTAGATTTTCAGGCTAGTAGAGTTGAAGTGTGCTTAGTAGAGTTAGATTTCCGTCAAGTCATTTTCGATACAGTTTTAGAACCTTCAAACGTGTTCCGATCTGAGTGAAATTTTGCAGGGAGCTTCGTGATCCAGTGATTCTCTCTCAACTTTTTTTTTTTTTTTTTTTTTTTTTTTTTTTTTAATCTCTCTCTTTTCCTCCTCCTACTCTACTACACATTGGACGAACTCTACCATAGTAATGGTAGAGTTTGGATAAACTCTACCACACGTTGCATGAACTCTACCAAGCTATGGATGAACTCTACCAAGCTATGGGTGAACTCTATCACACTAAACTGAACTCTACTACACTAAAACGAACTCTACTACACGTAAGTGAATTCTAGTGTAAAATTTTCCGTCGGGTTATTTTCGAGACAGTGTTTAAACCTTCAAACGTGTTCCGATCTGAGTGAAAATTTGGGGAAAGCTTCATGACCCAGTGATCTATAGATCCAACAGTGGGATTATGGTTTCAACAGCTAGTTTCTGAGAATTTTTTTTTTCATGGCTGTCCGCTGATTTTGGTTGACCTTAGTGGAGGTAAAAATTCTAGTGTATTATATTCTGTCGGGTCATTTTCGAGACAGAGTTTGAACCTTCAAACGTGTTCCGATCTGAGTGCAATTTTGCGGGGCGCTTCGTGACCCATTGATCTTTAGATCCAATGGTGGGATTATGGTTTTAACGGCTAGTTTATGAGATATTTTGATGTTTTCATGGTTGTTCGCTAATCTTGGTTGGCCTTGGTGGAGTTAGATTTCCAGGCTAGTAGAGTTGAAGTGTGCTTGGTAAAGTTAGATTTCCAGGCTAGTAGAGTTGAAGTGTGCTTGGTAGAGTTAGATTTTCAGGCTAGTAGAGTTGAAGTGTGCTTGGTAGAGTTAGATTTTCATGCTAGTAGAGTTGAAGTGTGCTTGGTAGAGTTAGATTTTCAGGCTAGTAGAGTTGAAGTGTGCTTGGTAGAGTTAGATTTTCAGGCTATTAGAGTTAAAGTGTGCTTGGTGGAATTAGATTTCCGTCAAGTCATTTTCGAGACAGTGTTTGAACATTCAAACGTGTTCCAATCTGAGTGAAATTTTGCGGGGAGTTTTGTGACCCAATGATCTTTAGATTTCAACGGTGAGATTATGGTTTCAACGGCTAGTTTCTGAGATATTTTGATTTTGCTGCAACACGTTGGTTGAACTCTACTACACATTGGACGAACTCTACCATAGTAATGGTAGAGTTTGGATGAACTCTACCACACGTTGGACGAACTCTACCAAGCTATGGGTGAACTCTATCACACTAAACTGAACTCTACTACACTAAAACGAACTTTACTACAAGTAAGTGAATTCTAGTGTAAAATTTTCCGTCGGGTTATTTTCGAGACAGTGTTCGAACCTTCGAACGTGTTCCGATCTGAGTGAAATTTTGGGGAAAGCTTCGTGACCCAGTGATCTTTAGATCCAACGGTGGGATTATAGTTTCTTAGATATTTTGTTTTTTCATGGTTGTTCGCTGATCTTGGTTGACCTTGGTGGAGTTAGAAATTCTAGTGTATTATGTTCCGTCGGGTCATTTTCGAGACAGAGTTTGAACCTTCAAACGTGTTCCACTCTGAGTGAAACTTTGCGGGGAGCTTCGTAACCCAGTGATGTTTAGATCCAACAGTGGGATTATGGTTTCAACGGTTAGTTTCTGAGATATTTTGATTTTGCTGCGACACGTTGGTTGAACTCTACTACACATTGGACGAACTTTACCATAGTAATGGTAGAGTTTGGATGAACTCTACCAAGCTATGGGTGAACTCTATCACACTAAACTGAACTCTACTACACTAAAACGAACTCTACTACACGTAAGTGAATTCTAGTGTAAAATTTTCCGTCGGGTTATTTTAGAGACAGTCTTTGAACCTTCAAACGTGTTCCGATCTAAGTGAAGTTTTGGGGAAAGCTTCGTGACCCAGTGATCTTTAGATCCAACGATGGGATTATAGTTTCAACGGCTAGTTTCTGAGATATTTTGTTTTTTCATGGCTGTTCGCTGATCTTGGTTGACCTTGGTGGAGTTAGAAATTCTAGTGTATTATGTTCCATCGGTTCATTTTCGAGACAGAGTTTGAACCTTCAAACGTGTTCCGATCTGAGGGAAATTTTGCGTGGAGCTTCGTGACCCAGTGATGTTTAAATCCAACAGTGAGATTATGGTTTCAACGGTTAGTTTCTGAGATATTTTTATTTTGCTTCGAGACGTTGGTTGAACTCTACTACACATTGGACGAACTCTACCATAGTAATGGTAGAGTTTGGATGAACTCTACCACACATTGGATGAACTCTACCAAGCTATGGGTGAACTCTATCACACTAAACTGAACTCTACTACACTAAAACGAACTCTACTACACGTAAGTGAATTCTAGTGTAAAATTTTCCGTCGGGTTATTTTTGAGATAGTGTTTGAAACTTCAAACGTGTTCCGATCTGAGTGAAATTTTGGGGAAAGCTTCGTGACCCAGTGATCTTTAGATCCAATGGTGGGATTATAGTTTCAACGGCTAGTTTCTGAGATATTGTTTTTTTCATGGCTGTTCGCTGATCTTGGTTGACCTTGGTGGAGTTTGAAATTCTAGTGTATTATGTTCCGTCGGGTCATTTTCGATACAGAGTTTGAACCTTCAAACGTGTTCCGATCTGAGTGAAACTTTGCGGGGAGCTTCGTGACCCAGTGATGTTTAGATCCAGCAGTGGGATTATGGTTTCAACAGTTAGTTTCTGAGATATTTTGATTTTGCTGCGACACGTTGGTTGAACTCTACTACACATTGGACGAACTCTACCATAGTAATGGTAGAGTTTGGATGAACTCTACCACATGTTGGATGAACTCTACCAAGCTATGGGTGAACTCTATTACACTAAACTGAACTCTACTACACTAAAACGAACTCTACTACACGTAAGTGAATTCTAGTGTAAAATTTTCCGTTGGGTTATTTTTGAGATAGTGTTTGAACCTTCAAACGTGTTCCGATCTGAGTGAATTTTTAGGGAAAGCTTCTTGACCCAGTGATCTTTAGATACAACGGTGGGATTATAGTTTCAACGGTTAGTTTCTAAGATATTTTGTTTTTTCATGGCTGTTCGCTGATCTTGGTTGACCTTGGTGGAGTTATAAATTCTAGTGTATTATGTTCCGTCGGGTCATTTTCGAGACAGAGTTTGAACCTTCAAACGTGTTCCGATCTGAGTGGAATTTTGCGGGGAGCTTCGTGACCCAGTGATGTTTTGATCCAACAGTGGGATTATGGTTTCAACGGTTAGTTTCTGAGATATTTTGATTTTGCTGCGACACGTTGGTTGAACTCTACTACACATTGGACGAACTCTACCATAGTAATGGTAGAGTTTGGATGAACTCTACCACACGTTGGATGAACTCTACCAAGCTATGGGTGAACTCTATCACACTAAACTGAACTCTACTATACTAAAACGAACTCTACTACACATAAGTGAATTCTAGTGTAAAAGTTTCCGTCGGGTTTTTTTTTAGACAGTGTTTGGACCTTCAAACGTGTTCCGATCTGAGTGAAATTTTGGGGAAAACTTCGTAACCCAGTTATCTTTAGTTCCAACGGTGGGATTATAGTTTCAACGGCTAGTTTCTGAGATATTTTGTTTTTTCATGGCTGTTCGCTGATCTTGGTTGACCTTGGTGGAGTTAGAAATTCTAGTGTATTATGTTCCGTCGGATCATTTTCGAGACAGAGTTTGAACCTTCAAACGTGTTCCGATCTGAGTGAAATTTTGTGGGGAGCTTCGCGACCCAGTGATGTTTAGATCCAACAGTGGGATTATGGTTTCAACTGCTAATTTCTGAGATATTTTGATTTTGCTGCGACACGTTGGTTTAACTCTACTACACATTGGACGAACTCTACCATAGTAATGGTAGAGTTTGGATGAACTCTACCACACGTTGGATGAACTCTACCAAGCTATGGATGAACTCTACCAAGCTATGGGTGAACTCTATCACACTAAAATGAAAGGGCTCACAAATTGACATGCCTTCAGATTCAACCTCCTGACATATCAGCTGAAATGCTTCCACTTGTTGCATTACTGGTTTCGAATCCACCATTGTGAAGTTCATAAACTTTGCCACAACGTACTTCTGACAACCAGCATCTTCAACCCTGTATTTTTTTTCCAAAGCCGTCCACAACTTCTTGGAAGTTTTATAGTCGCAATAAACTTTGAAGAGTTTGTTTTCAAGGATGTTTAGGATCCAACCTTTACACAAGTAGTCATAATGCTTCCATGCTTCCACAGTATTGAACAACAGTCTATTTGTGTTACCCCGAGGAAGGTATGGCTGATCTTCTTTGACAAACTTCTCAAGCTGGAGATTTTTCAGGAAAATGATCATCTGCAACTGCCATGATTTGAACCCTTGGCCGTTGCATTTCTCAGGAAGAGGTCCCATCGTTGGAGCCGTTTGAAGCACGAGTATTGGCACAGTTACATTAGCCAGTTGCGCTACAGGGTTATGACCTGTAACTGAAGAAAAGCCATGTTCGAACAAATTCCGACGTGTCGTCTCATCAGACACATTGTCAACAGGTAAACCATCAATGGATAAACCAGCAACAGGTATACCGATATTCTTAGGAACCAGATCTTCCATGTGTGTCATTAATCTGTCTCGGTGTCTCGTCGCTACTGTACATCTGAAAACACACACTTTTATCAAAACAACATCACTTTCAAAAATTAATTTAAAATAATTCGCAGAATTTATAAAATTTGCAAATCTTATTTTAAATATGTTTATGTGATAATTTAATAAAATTAAATAAACAATCTGCAGATTTTTTTTAAAAGTTTGCAACTTTTGTTTAAATAATTAAAACTTCAGACCAATGATTGATTTTTTCATTTATTTATTTTAAAATTTTTTATTATAACTTTAAAATTTAAATAAACAATCTGCAGAATTTTTAAATTTAGAACTCTTGTTTAAATAATTAAAAAACTTCAAAACAATATTTGTTTAAAGTTTGATGGTGTTTTTATAAAACCAAATTTTAACAACTCTTTTAAATTCGAAACCAAAATCAGTTTAAAGAAATCACGTTTCGGTAAGTTTCTTTGATAAATTTGTTTTTTTGACTTATTTGATCACGTGTTTATCACATAACCAATGTTTTGCCAAAGATCAAAACTAATGTTTGTGATAAACGTTAAAATTGTATAATTTTACCACACATCCATATGACGACATGTTGACAGCTTCAATGTTTTAACACCAACTTACCAACTTGTTTACAACGAAAATTTTCGTTGTCTATTTACAACTCCTTTACAACGTAATCTCAAAACGTTGTAAGGGAGTTGTAAATACCTCCCAATTTTACAATGTCCCAAAAACGTTGTAAAATTTGGTCTCTAATCTAATGTTCTCTTGTAGTGTAATGTAAACGACAATGTTACACAATGTCAAATCAAAAGACGTTTATCATGTTTTTACTTTATGCAAATCAAGCCTATCAGACTTTGTTTTTGATTACATTCAAAAAATTGATTGATCAACAATGATTTGTAGAGATAATGACACAAGGTCATAATAATGATCAAACGTCAAAACCAATAAATTTGACTTCATCTTTTGGTCACGATTTTTTTAATTATGTAATAGTTTATAAAAAAAAATCTGCAAAATTTTTAAATTTGTAACTCTTGTTTAAATAATTTCTTATTTGATTAGCAATTTATTCAAATGAATAAAATCACACGTCTGTATCAAAATCAATATTTTGGATTACGCTGTTTTGGATTACTGACTTAAAACCAAAATCAGTTTGGTATAAACCAAAACCAAGGTTTTCTTAACCTTCTACACACACTAATTAACCAAGTGTTGTCAAAGATCAAAACCAAAATATTTGACTAGGTTTTACTTTTTTTTACAACGTTTCCTTTTTTTCAACGAAACAAAATTGCTGTTTGTGTCACAACATAAAACCAAAATTGGTTTAATTGATACAAACTACAATCATAACCAATCAGACTTTGATCAATGTCAAGACGTTTTACTTTGATCACGTTTTCGTTAATTGTATTTTTTAACAACTAAAACAAATTCGCAGAGTTAATAAACTTGCAAATCTTTATTAATAATTTTTGATCAAATCAAATAATGATTCGCAGAATTTATTCAAAAATTTACAAATACCATTAATGATTTTTTGTTTTTAAAAACGATACCTTAAACAATAAACGATCCGCTGAAACCAAAAGGAATATCAGATACCGTTTATGTAAACAATTTTAAAACCTGCAAAACACGTTAATCTAAAAACACAAAATAGAATTGGGATCAATTTTAGACAAATTCGATTTTAATGAAGCAGGTTTCAAAAATTGGTATAACCTTATCTGAACTTTATAGATTAAATTCTAGAAGGGGCGGAATTATTGAGTTAAGACTGTAGAACCTTTAAACTCAAATGAAGGTTAAAACAAAAAACAGAAACAAGAAATCGACTATAAGAAGAGCCAAAAAACTAAACCTATAAACGATTTCAATTAGTAAAAGGTAACAAATCACAAAGCTGAGACAAGTCTTGTTACCTTAACTCAATAAACGCCCATGGTGTACTTGGTTGATTGCGTTTTTGAGTCTCAAGATATAACTGTGTGATGAGACTGTTGATGGTACACCAATCCACGGAATCTGTGAACTCTGATGTCTACTCTACACTCTTAGACTTGGAAAAAAATGGAAGAACTGTTGCATTGAATTTTTGTTTCTTCTCAAAAAACAACGTTCTTGAAGAATGAGTCTTCGACTCTGTTTTTATTGTGAGAATAGGGAGCCCACGTAAGAGAA
>JAKUCM010003748.1:0-14236 GCA_023374145.1 Lepidium sativum | reverse complement strand
GTGGTACAAAAAATTAGGTGGTGCTTGCAAACATAATAGATGCAAATATAATGGTATTGCTGCAAACTGTAGGTAGAAGTGCAAATAAAGAAATTTGCAGTAAATTTGCAGCAAACTCGTATCCTCTGTCTATTCTGATGGTATGATACAAAATAGTAGGGTGGTGTTTGTAAATATAATATACGCACGCAGGATAGCAAAATATAAGTAATGGGTAATTTGTGTCATAAACTTAGGGGATAAAATATATTAACTACATTAGCTACAACCAGAATAGAATTAAGTGAATAAATAAGTTTTGAATGACAAATATAGCAAGTTTTTGTTTTAAACAGCCAATGCGGGGCGGGGGAGGGAGTCAGGAGGATGGTCAGTTAGTTGGTTTAGCAAGAACCATCAACAAAAAAGCTTAATAATATCATGACCAAGACCACAAATTGTCTACAAGGAAAACAGAGAATAGCTTCTTGCAGTGGAAGTCTAGTTGATCAGTCTTAATCCGAAAACAAGTTTCGGCGCCCCCAAAAACATGGCTGTTGATGAGGAGGGAAATCACGACCCAAGTGTCGTACAGATTGTCAACTTGGGGGATGCCATGGAGACGGAGGATTTGAAACGGTATGGAAGGGTCCTAATGGTTAGGAAAAATAAATAAGTTTGCAAGAAACTCAATGAATTTGACGCAAACAGAGCAGTTTACGTACGAAATGGTTTGGGGTCCCTGCTTGGGTCAGGAGATGTGGTATCATGATAGCAAGCGGCTGAAGGTCGCACTTTATGGTTGAGTCGGGTCAGAGCTTGAAATTAGAATCAAGGACTTGGATGGTTGTTGAAGGAGTATGGATGCAAAGTAATACCCAGTGGTTCCTGTCAAAGTTGAAAGGCGCATATATGGTGACTGGAAATGAAAAAAGTTATGTCCTACCAGCCACAAACCTACCACTAAATGCATCGACCAATGCTTTGCTGAACATAAACTTTGATGCATCGGAGGCAATCACGAAAGCGGGGAACGAACACTTAAACATTGCTATAATAGTGGAGTCCACTAAGTTAAGCACTGGACCTTCAGGATCTCCCCTCTTAACGAAGTTACGGATGAATAGAAGTAAAGCATCCATGACCTTGGCAGACATTAGCTTCTCCCTGTTGACAACTTCGGTAATGTCCTTTGCAGAAAGATGTGTGCAGACTCTAGAAGAACACCCCTGGCAGTGGGTGAGATGAAACAGGCGTGTTAGTCAGTGGGGACAAGATGGAGATATCGTGGTAGTCAAATACATTTCAGTAAAGAGTCAGGGTTTTGAAAGATACATATTCTTTTTAACGGCCTCAATAGATCGCGCTAAGCGGTCGTTCTCAAAATCCATGTTTGGCTTCGTGATAGGAGGGGATAGGTGGCCAATCAGGATCTTGGTCTTCGAATCGCAGTGAAATGGTGCATCTATTCTGGAAGATATTGTTCTAGCCCTCTTGCTCTTCCTCTCGGCATCTGGAGCAGGTAAGACACGAATCGGAATTGGAATGGCGGCTTCTGTAGAGGGCAGTGGATTAGTGTCGTTTGGCAACTTGCTAGATGAGTGTCTCTGGGCCAAAAAACAAGAAAAAATGGAAGGACGTGAAGCCTCTTATGCTGATAAAACAAATTCTTAACGGGGATGCACCTAAATTGTAAAAAACAATATAGTAACTGCAAAACGTAGTATTTGCATCAAACTATAAGTATTTGCAAAAACAGAGCAGACACAAAAAACGAAACTGTACATTTTCTTTGCGAACCTGAGCATTCTGTTTTGGTCCCTTCTGAGGTGAGCGCTCCTTCATTTATAAGAAAGATTGAGTGTAAGGAAATCAGAGGAAATAGCTGAACTGTGGTGAATAGAGGGGGATTAAGTACAAATGGGGCATGAAAACAAACCGCAGGGGCATCCCCTTTTGTCTTCTTCGCAAGGTCAGGGTTGGTAAGGCGTTTACGAGAGATCTATGAGGATAGGAAAGATGCGAGTGTCAAAATGAGCAAAACTGAGAAAAGGAGCATGAAGTGGGGGAAAAGAGAAAACCTTATACATGAGGGACGCGAGTGTCTGGTCGTCTACATCAGACTGGTTTCCAAGGTTGTCAGAATTAGCAGAAGGTTTGCTTATGGTCTGCTTCGGAGAGTCCTTCTTGACATGAGACTCCGACGTTATAACTAGTGAAAATAAGGGTGGGGTGCAAGGGGAAGCGGGCCACTGGTACAGGGGCACGCAGAAATTGGAAAGTATTTTGCATCTTACGATGGAAGCATTATTTGGTAGGTAATATACCATTTCTGGCGAGGGCGTGCGGAGTGGGCTGGATATTCCATCGGGATTCATATAATACAGCATAATTATTGAGCATGTGATATAAGATGCGCCATTTCACAAGGGTATGAGATAAAGACTCACAGTAGTGCCAGTGGGCATATCTGGAATTTCTGTCGAATGTGGCTCATTCCGTTGTGCTCTTGCCTTGTTTGCTACGGTTGCTTTTGGTTGGCTGAGACCAGGTGGACTAACCTGGCACGCAATTACGGATGGTGAATGTAAAACGATGAAATATACGTGAACGATGTATGTATAGGCAAACGAACTAGGTTGATGGAAAAGTCAGATTTATTATAGTGGTACATGCAATATCCGGGATTTGTGATGACAAAAACTTATTTTGTGCTTCTTCCCCCTGCATTGAACCATAAGAACGCATCTCCTGTTATGCATGAAAATAATTGAAGAAGAGTACATGTTTTGAATTGAGAAGGATGAAAATGTTGCAAATGAGATATTTATATGTAGATAATGCTACATGAGTTCCGGTGGACATATCCTAAATAGGAGTGGACTCGTTCTCTTTATGTTCAGAATCTGCCTGGTTAAAGCCTGCAGAACCCTTACCCTGGTTGGCATAGTAATGGTACACAATTTAGACTTCGTGTTGTGAATGCAAAACTATGAAATAGCTGCAAAAGAGAAAAAATTTTATGGAACAAAAATTAAGATGAAAAAAGGGAGGCTTACAAGGCTATCTATTGACATATCCGGAATAGGAGTCGACTCTTTCTCATTGTGTTCTGCTTCTGCCTGCTTCGCACCGTAAGAACCCAAAAGAAAAGATGAAAATGGTGTATGTATAGTCAACCGGAGTAGGTAGATGCAAAAGAGAGTTTTACCACAGTTTCAATGGATATAACCAGGATTTCAGACGACTCAATATCATTTCGTGTTGCCTGCATATAACCAAAAGAACCAATCTTCTGTTAAGCATGTAGAGGGGAATGGTATACTAGTAAGAGTGTTGTTGTGAGTTGAAAAAGTATAAATGGCTGCAAATGATATATTTATATGCAAATAAAACGCAGTAGATGCAAAAGAGCAGTCTTACAAGAGTTTCAGTGGACGTGTCAGGTACTAAAGTATACTCGTCCTCTTTGTGTTCAACTTCTGCCTGCTTAAAACCGAAAGAAACCATACCCTAATTAGCGTAGGAAATGGTACTATTATTAAGACATCGTGATGTGGATGCACAAACGAACAAATTGCTGTAAACTAGATGCAAACCAACAGTCTTACAGGGCAATCAGTTGACATATCCGCAATGGGAGTCTCCTCTTTCTCACTCTGTTCTGCTATAACTTGCTTCGAACAGTAGGAACACAAAAGAGAAGATCAAAAATAGTATATTGTTAGGATTGGCATTGCGAGGTTAGTGTCGCTAACCTTGTAAAAAGCAGCAATATTATTAATTTGATCTTCTATGGATGCTTTGGTCTGAGTATACTCTGGTGGAATATCCTGAAAACAGAAATACATATGGTGAATGCAAACGATACATCTATATGTATGTATATTGTTTGTCATAATAATTTGTCATACCGAGTGGGTTGGAGTGTTATTGCCATCAGATAGAGGGGTCCGAAGTAGTCGTCTGCATGGAAAGCGAGAACGCAAGTCGGGTGAAACACTTGAAACGTGGGGGTGGAAAAATAACTGCATATGAAAGGAAAAGGGAGCTTACAATGGGTGTGTCATCGTGCGCAACACTTGATCCGTGGACACCTTGGGAGGGCACCGCAAAGGGTTCTTCGGGTAGAGAGGCGCCTAGGGGAAGCAAATCCGAATTAGCGGCCTCCTGTAATGAGAATAAAAATCAATGAGGTGGAGCAAGAAAGGTTCCCCACAAGCCCCGCAACCCCAAAAAGAATATAAACTGCAAAGTGAGGTACATGCAAAAAAATAATGTAACCGCAATGTCAAAAAGTCCCCAACCTAACAGAATTACTCCAAAAATAGATAACATGAACACTATGTGAGATATCTTACGGCTTCCCTTCCCGTCGTAGCGTGCGCAGGTGACTGATAGCCTTGTTCGAGCGTAAAATCGTTACAAGTCTGCGAGACTGAGGGGTCATGTGTGGTTTCGTGGTGGTGACCACCACCAAGATGATGAGATACCTCATGGACAGACTTGACAAGCGCAGCAACTGCTGAAATGATCCAATCCTCAAATCCACCGAGCTTTGCGTCAATCAGGTCGGACAACATGTCCCTGACACTCTCCCTATCAAGGCAAACATAGGAGGAAGCAGGATTAGTTTGCGGTGATGACTGCCTGGTGGTTGTAGCTGGTGAATGTGGTTGTCGACCCAAATTCGACATTCCTCTAGGCCTTTTGCCGGTGACTTTGATGTCTTTCTTTAACTTGTTTGGAGGAGATAGGTTTTCAGGGTTGCGCCCGCCAGTGAACATTGACTTCTTGAACTTTACACCATCTTGAATCATCTTGACCATATTGTCAACCTTTGCATTGTGTTCTTCATCGGACCATGACAAGTCTTCGTCGTCGGGTAAACGAGCATCAGGACAAATAATGGATTGAACATCAACCTGTAGTGCGTGTTGTTATATACAAGTTGTAAAAGTTACGCTTTTAGTGAAACTTAGAATATTGCAGAAAACAAGGGTGCTTGCATGGCACTCCCTATCCACCTTCCTCGCTGTGGCGAGCCTGAAGCGAGGTTGTTTTTCACCTTGCTCAAACCCACTGCCTTCGTCGGATTCAGATGAAGACTCGATGACCATCGGTGCGGATGTTGATGCAGCCTCATCCTAGATGGCGGGCACAGCTTGGATGACAACGTACTGGAGCGCATGGACAAACTCTTGAACCGCGTAGCTCCCACTTGCAAGTTGAGCTAGGTCTCGCTCCCTGATAGACGACATCACCATTTCAAAGGACACCCTATCCCACGGGTGTGACATAAACGAGTCCAGATTCTCGACCATCTCAGCATGTGCTTTACTGATCCTTGCTGCGTGTGATATTGGGAGGAGCATCCCGTCGACCAGGGACAAGAGTAGCCAGCCGCAACCTCCGCTCGTGGTTTGTAATAATGTCCTTCTTAAGTAGAGAGATAGCGCATTTCACTGTGATAGAATCGCAATTCCAGAGGGTAAACTCAAATCGGCTCAAGCCTAGGGTTTCAATCGCTACAGGGAGATGACTAATGGGGATTACATACATTGCGAAAACTTACAGAACACAACCCCGAGATAGAGCGCGCCTAAGGGGGATGAAGAAGAATCGAGTTCGATTTCAGAAAGAGAGAAAATGGACCACAATTTCTCGACTGCGAGAGATAAGAACAGTGTTGTACTTCTTCACTTTCTTATGGGTTTGATATTCTCGTTTTTATCCAGACGAATCATGCCAAATCTATTAAGATATTGTTTCCAATTAAAAACTATATTTTGTAAAAAGGTAAAAGAGGATATATGAAAGTGAAGAGATGCCTATAATTATAGGATTTAAAATCACTTAATTTAGAAAACTAATGTTGTCATTTAGTATTTACTTTGTTCTAAAATTATATGAATATTCGAAACTTTCAAATCAAATGGAAGTAAATATCGAATTTAATCGAATTTTACGGATATTTTGCTGAGAGCTACCTAGCATTGCTATTAAACAAACGTTTAGGCGGTCGAATTTGAGATGAGGACAATATGTAATAAAAAAAATAGAGAAACAAATGGAAACAAACAAAATCTAATGAACCTTTCGGTATTAATAAAGTCTCAATTTCATCTTCTTCACCACCTCTCTCTCTATTACTCTTCTCTCTCTCTCTAGCTATGAAGAAGCTCTACAGAAAAGGAACCGTACACCCATCGCCGCCGCCGATAAAATCCGACGACCACCTTTTCCCTCTCCTTCCGGTTGCTATCTTCTCACTCGCGGCGGTTCTTTCGCCTGAAGACCGTGAAGTTTTGGCTTATCTCATATCAACCGCTTCTTACTCCGGCGACCGAAACCCTTCCTCTAGTCTGAAGAAAACTAAAGCCCACAAGAAAGCCCATTTCGATAATCACTCTCCTTTCTTTCACTGTGACTGTTTCAGCTGCTACACTAGTTACTGGGTCAGATGGGACTCGTCACCGAGTCGTCAGCTTATTCATGAAATCATCGATGCTTATGAAGACACCTTGGAGAAGAAAAAGAATAATAAGAAGAAGAGCATTACTGGAAAGAAAGATCGAAGAAAGCGTTCTGGGAAATCTTCTTCACTTCCTCCTGGTTCTAACTTAAGTACAGCTGTTTTGGAATCATCAATACCGAGTCGACCCAGTGAGTCAATAGAGAATTCGTATCCGTATTCGAGCGAGTTCGTTGAAAGTAGTTGCAATGGTGGTTTGGAACCAACGGAGAAGTTCTCTTCCAGTGACGGTGGTGAAGAGACGGAGGAAGAGGATGAGAAGGGAATTGTAAGGAGTTTTGTGAGTTTCATTGGTGAGAAAGTTTTTGGTGTTTGGGGATAAGAAAATTTTGCCGAGAAAATGGCTTAGAAAAGTTTAAAGAAATAAAAAGCTAAAAATGTTTATTTTTTTCTTTGGGGTTGTAATCTATTAACTTGGAATTCTCTATAGGTCAAAATGTTAAGATTTTACCAGAAAGTTTTCATGTGTGTGCATTAATTATGTTTATAATGCGACAAAAATATCATTGTATTATAAAATCTTGGTAATGCAGAACAAGTATTATAATGTTTGAATGTGGTATACACATTAACTACAAAGGTGTGAGCACAGAGAGAAATCTATATTATACAAAACACTTGATATTTTGTGACCATCATGACAATATAAGTAAAATTGCTAGTTCCTAGATATACTAGCTTGAACATAATTGATTATTTGATTATTTATCTATAATCATGTACTACATTAGTAGGGACTTTAACTAGAATATTGAGTTATAAAGTGTAATAAATACGAATATATTTGTTAGTATATACTAATAATATGTATCGCGGGTCCAAAGATAACTTTTGTGCTGCCCACCACCAGAGCCACTTTTATGCTTTCCATGAATCGTTGTTGTCTCATTTACTCATTATTTGTCTGTACATTTTTACCCTTCTCAAGTCGTACAATTCTGATCCCTTTCATCAAAACATAAAGACGAAACTCGATTCCTCGGAACACAAACTCTGGAATGTATAAAGGTTAATTTATTCAAATCTATATATTTTTGATGTTGGTCTGATATTTAAGGTTTTTCGGAGTTAATTTATCAACTAGCATGTTAGTTATAACAAGTTCTTATCCTAAATTTCAGTTACATGTCTATTTGTTTAGGTAAATCATGGTTCTAATTTTGGTAGTACTTTATCTGGTCTATTCTTTTGATTATTTGGGATCTTTTGCAACTTGGTGTTGGAGAATATAATCTGGACCCCTTTGCCTTATCGACTTCTACTACGTACATTTTTTTTATCTTGTTTGGTTTTAGTTTTTTGTTTGTTTTCGATCTCAGTTCTAAATAATTCTTAGAAAAAATATTGAGACATTGATGGTGTTACTGGATAAGTCGGATACTATTATTTCTCTCCTAAGTATTCTCACACAGATTCAATTCCTATGTGAAAGCTTAAAACAACGTAAAGTATTCAAAAAGTGATTTGATCACAGATCATATATCATTCTTGTGTCTATGGACTATGGTTATAGTTTGATAATATAATATATAAAAAATACATTTTGTGTGTTTTCTGAGAAAAAGAGGGGACTAAACCCTCGAAATCCAGATATTTTATACATTGCGTTTGAGAAATTAACAGAGAAAGTGGAGACATAATGGCTCTAGTCTCGATGTAACACTTTCCTCCCAGAAACAGAGATAAGTATTTTTGTTTATTCGTTTATATCTTTTATTTTTAGTCAAGTGTTAACCCCCATACATTTTTTCAAATAATTTCAAAACTAATATGGAATGTTAGTCTATTAACTTTGTTTGATTTTTTCGAACAAACTATTATGAAACTACCATCAAACCTAACATTAGTATTAGTAAACCCAATTAATTTTAGATCCATTTTAAGCAATATCCGAATATAATTTTCTTCAAATCTCTCTCAAATACGAACCCTTAATTTCTTTTGAATCTTTTTGAATTTGTAGAAATTGATTTCGTAGAATTGTTGATTTTGTTTGATTCATTTGCAGAGATCATAATGAATAATCTTACAACAAGAGATTCAACTGGGTCATCTTCTTATTGAAACATATGAAGATTTGTTGTCGGGAATCCGAAGATGTGTTGGTGTGGAGCCTTGTCGAATTGAAATTGTCAAGATCTGGGAATAATCTTTATCGTTGGTATTACCGTTGCACAATTGCTGCATCTTAAGAAATTAAATTATAAATCTCGTATGTTTACTTGTGTGATGATTTTGATGTTTAAATTTATTTATAAAGTTTGAATTTAATATCTTTGTAGGCAAGTGGTGATAAACATGTCTTCAAATGGGTTGATGAAGTTTTTGTTCGTGTGATGGAAACAATGTCTTCATTTTGTGAGATGTTTCGTAATGACATGTTAGAGCAGCATAAATTAGAGTTTGAGAAGCTGCAAATGAAGATTGAAGATGAACTTAAAGAAAAAGAGGATGCTTTACTCCAATAATCATAATGTAAGATGAAGAAAATAATGGTTATGTTACGATGTATGGAATGTATCGGAGTCATAAAATTGTTAGATTGAGCTATTGGTTATGGGTTTAGTGTCATTGTGTCTTGTGTTTTTTTATGTAATTGTGACTTGTTACAACGACAATTCATGTAATCAACTAGCGCTCATGAAGTTAATGTCATTGTGACTTGTGTTTGCTTCTGTAATTGTGACTTTTGTTGGATGTAACAAAGACAAATTATGTTATATCTTACCATGGCTTCTGGTTGCTTGTGTTTTTTTTTATATCTTACAATGAATATGTTGGTGTATGATCATTAAGGTTTGATAAATATGTATAAATATACTTCACTTAATAATGTAATCAAGTAACAAAGACAAAGACAAATACAAATCCAAGTTTAATAAATATATTCATTTGATCATTAAGAAATTAGTGGGGTTGTTTTCCACATTTTCATAGTGACTTCCGATTTATTGAAAGACTTTGCATAATGTCTATGACTTTGATCCATAATGTCCATATACACAGCTTCAAATTCTCTATGTATTGAGCCTCTGTGTAACTCCATGCCAGATTCTACAGTATAGACTTTAACATTAGCATCTTTGCATGTCTTCCCTTCAAGTTAGCATAGATGTGTATGACACACATTCAATGCTCTATGAATAAAACAATGTAAAGTCAGCTTTGATAACAAATCCCAACAATGCAAAGTCAAGTTTGATTACAAAGAAAAACAATGAAAAGCCAGTTTTGATTACAAAAATACAAATTATACAAACAAAGACAAAACACATATAAGCATAAGATGGAGCATTAAAAGAAAGATAGAATATAATGTAGAGTCAACTTCGATTTTCCGTAGAAACCAGTTCCAGTTGACCATATATTCTACTTGAACTTCATCTCATGCTATTGGATAAAATTGCATTGTTCCCATCTCTACATATATTCACTAATAGTTGGCATTTCCTTTTTGCCATGATGAAACATGCATCCACACCTATAAGAGGCCTACATGTATCCATCCATGTTCTCCTTAATAGCTCTAAGCAAACATATAACTTATTAAAAATATCTAACCCTTTAACACTTTTAAATGTATCTATCACAACCATAGAGTTAAGATCTGAGTGTATTATCTATGTCCCATAATTTGTTAGACTTTAAAATTGTTCATCATAAGCCTTTTCTATCTATTTTATTGCTTTATTTATAGCAGACATTGATGCCTCGACACACTGATTCACCATTTTTCAAAGACCAACTCTTCCATCTTCATAAGGATGTAAGAATCATGTTCCTATCTGAATTTGTCTACAATAAAACATAGCAAGGGCATGAACCTTAAGCATCTCACACTTCCCATTAGGATAACAACTATGCATAACAAGCAATACTTTTACTACCCATTTCTTAGACTAATCTCTAGTCGAACAATACACTCGCCAACTACAACCAAAATCTAAGCACTTAAATGCCATCTTTTTTTTCTCGTACCTTATTTGCATGATATTGCAACAATACTTCAACGCATGATCCATTACAGTCTGCTTGAAGGCGTGACCACTGGAGAAGACTTGACCCTTGAAGAAATTTCCAGATCCTCATTGTATATTCTGCCGTTCATGGTCACCTCTGTCTTCATCGTCGCTGCCACTCCCTAGCAAAACATTTTGTTGGATGGGTGGTTCGTCGATGAATTCTTCAACAGCTAGTTCGACATCAAACTTTTCTTTCTCTCATAAGTCTTCATCGTCTGGTTCATCAACACTGATAACAAATTTGATTTCAGTTCCAAAATGCTCCATAATAGCCATCGATTCCGCCATTAACATAGTCGATCGATTGCAACTTCAGTTTTAAGAGAAACTAGAGTCGACGATTTTGAGTCTAATTTTGAGTGAAACTCTCGCGATACGTTAAATACTAGTATCAAGTCTGATTTCTTTGTTAATCCGGTCTCAGCACGAGGTAATTGGGTTATTAATCAGGTATTTACGGTTTAATTTCAAAAGTACAGTTTAATAATTGTGGTTTACGGTTAATCGGGTTTCAGAAACTATCAGATTTAAATTTCGTGTATAAATAAGTATATAACTTATAATGAGGAGAAAAGAAGTTTGGAACTTTTGTTTGAGGGGAAAATAAATTTAAAACTTTATGATTTGGAATTTTAATAGAGGCCCAAAGTTCATGGATAATTGATGTGATAAAAACATTCGATGAGGAAATAGACTGACATTTCAACTAATCTACTTGTTATACTCATTTTTTTTTGAAATATAAATTGGAGGCTATTATCTAAACTGTAGTGACTAATAGAGTAACAAAGACCAAATACATATAAATATTACAAGTTCATACTTTTGACCAGATGATATTCTCTGCTCAAAAGATGAAAAAGGAATGTATTTGTTCATTTGGGTTTAAATTACGGAAATCTCTTCAGTTAGATCTGTTTTTCGAATATTTTCCATGAAATGATATCAAGCTTTCTTGTTTACCTCAACATAAGCATTAAGTATTATGTCACATAACATGCAATGCAATCCTATAATTAGTCAACCTAAATGAGAATATAAGATCTTTATCGGCCCAAGAAAACATGAATTTGATGGGCCGTCTGTTAAACATACATTCTCTTTGATTTTTATTGGGCCCTTTCGATTACAACACAGTTCTTTTGGACCAAATTCTATTTTGCCAATTATTCTATTGTTGTCCCAGAGTCCAAATATTGCCAATGATCTTGATTAGCGAGTTTATGATTAAGCTTACTGTTCCAAATATTGTCAAGGTACGGTCTAGAAATTTAAGAGTTTATCATCATCACTATTAACATCGTTTGGATTTTAGGTTATTGGCTAGAGTAATCAATTTAGAAAAAAATTTGCAGTCCAAGTTTACATTATTAAACCTTACATAATTTTACTTGGCCATATTATTTCTCAGAGTTTATCATTGGTCAAAATAACTAATTTTATCTAAATAAAGGAACTATCTTGGCACTCTTGAATAATAAACGAAACTTTTTTAAAAAAGTACAATTTTTTGGGGTGCTTAAATTAGTGTTTTCAAATAAGAAACTTAACACGAAATTGTAAAAAACACAAAAAAAAAAAGAAAAGACCTTAAAAAGTTTATCTTAATGAAAATGCGTCAGTAATCAGAAAATTATCCACACGGATAAGTAAATTATCCAATCAGATCAAAGTGAAGAAATAATATAATTGATATTCGTCATACGCATTTTCCGATCGAAACATAAATTCATAGTAAAAGGAAGATGTGGACAAGCAACAATCAGATCGTCAACCAAAAGATAGGACGACTGAAACGATATATCTCGGCCAAATGGATTTCCCTCGCCGGTTCATTAAGGACTCAGAGACACCGAACTCTCTCGTGCCCCATTTTTAGAACCCCAAGGTTTTTTCTAGATCCGATCGCGATTAAAAAAGTAACAAAGATTTTATTTAGAGACGAAAAACCGATTCAAAAAACCTAATGAAAATTAAAAAAACGATACGAATCCATCTCTCTCTCGGCTATCGCCGGAAATAAATAAAAATGAAGGATTGCTTAGTGTTAGCTCTCCAGATAGGTATTTATAGTCTGATAAAGAGTGATGCCCTAGAAATTCCTGGTTTGGGCTTTTGGGCTTATAATATAAATAGGCCCAACTTATATAAGATCCTTGCTGATTCCAGAAGTTTGACTCAATTGAAATCTAAAGCCTGATGTTTGTGTATACTTTGATCATCTCATATTCTCATTATTGGCACATTTCTCAGTTTCTTTTTTCTCTCTCAATCTTCGTAATAAGATTGTTTTTTTCTTCCAACTTATGTTAAAGCAAGAAAGCGAACCAATGTTGTTGACTAATATATTATTAAATTCTAATATAATGACTTTTTATAATTTGGTTATTATTATAGTTTCAAGAGTACACAGTAATTGCACAAATAAACACTCCCACGCTTTTAACACACAGATTCATCAGTAATCACAACCAATCACTTGTTGAGTCTACGAACTTTTGACCGCAACCATAGTTACTTTCGACATTATTAATAATTCATGTTAAACCCATCTAGTTATAGTCTTTTGTTTTTTGGTTGTATTCATAGAGAATCCCATATCCACTTAGAATGTCTCAACAGCAGCTCCCGGGTTCAATTCCGCGGCAAATGCAGCATTTTTCATGGCCTCGAACCGTGGTTGCTTGGGCTGAAATTTGAGTCCAGCATAGAGTTTCATGTAGTCATCAAACACAAAGCTCGGATATGTTGAGCCTTTAACCACAAGAGATGGTGCCGGAGAGATCTCAGCATCACTTCCGGGGTTGTAGAACGACGCAACAGACATCCTGTTTCCTTCTTTTTGCGTCACCACTCGATGCATGACGCTCTTGTACTTCCCGTTTGTTATCACCTACATATACATGAAGTTGTATAGTCTCCTTGTTACTCAAGCACATTTAATACTTTACATGTTTAGTTTGGTTTCATTTTGGTTATAAAGTCTATTAATTGGAAACCGGATTACAGTTGTACCTCAAGTTGGTCACCGAGGTTGATGACAATGGAATGCTTGAGAGGAGGAACATCAACCCAATCACCATCTTTAAGAAGCTGGAGACCACTGACCTTATCGTCTTGGAATAGCAGAATGAGACCTCCTGCGTCTGTGTGAGCCCTAAGCCCTTTGATCATTTCCGGTTTAGGACATGGTGGATAGTTGCTAACCTTTGTCCCAAAAGTTGGACCGTTTGTCCCATGAAGCACCTTCTTCAAGTAACCTTTCTCTAACCCTAGATTCTCGCACAACAAATCCAACAGCTCTTCAGCTAGATTCTCCACCCTCTTCCCAAAATCCTTCATTGCCATACTGTTAGGAGACATGTAAAGCAAATTCATTACTCAATGGCTTTCCTAAGACTGTGAGATATTGTCTTAGGCTTATGCAAGTTTTGTGTGTGTGAGTACCGGTATTCGTTGGACATATCAGGGATGTCACAGAGATTAGATTGAGGGAGATAACGAAGGTAGAAAGTACTTTCCCAATCAACATCTTCGACTTCGGTCTCAAGAGTATCTAAACCTTTGGATCGAAGCATTTCTTTGAACTTTTGTTCCATATGTTTCTTGTAGTATTCCTTTGTCAACCTCTCAACGTTTTCCATTAAATCATATGGTAGTCCATGGTTCAGCAGCTAAAATTACAAAACTTATAGATTTA
>JAKUCM010003747.1:0-33275 GCA_023374145.1 Lepidium sativum | reverse complement strand
GTAAACCCGTAATTTTTCGTGTCTCATTGATAAAGTTGGAGCAAATGAGTACGAGTTTGAGAAAAGGTAGGAGTTGAAAATAAGAAGTGCTCTAAATGTTGAATTAATAGAGTCTTGCTGAATTTGAGGAAGTTGAATCCCAAGGTCTTTGATCGATATCCTCTCTTGCGGCCTGCACTTATTAAAGAAGGGTTCAAATCTGCGTTTCTTAGAGTCCAGCTAAGTATTAGGGAGTACTCTGTTATTATACTACTCCTTGATGTAAGTAGATTGTGGTTTTTACAATGGAATACGGGTTCACTTGTGGATTACGGTTTTCAGCTTGATGAGTTGTTTGTTTGACATTGGATGTTCCCATTGTCAGCAACCTCTCCCTCTTCTTAGCTCTATGCATTTGATTGAGGGCAAGGAAAGATTAAGTTTGGGGGAGTTGATGTATCTGCATTTTAACATGTTTTAGGGGCGTTATTTAGCATGTTTTTCATTCATACTTACAGTGTTATCATTGTTTTAGTTCCTTTTACGCTTAATTTGCATATCTAGTATTGGGCATTGCATACATTGCATAAAAGGGGGATCTCAGGTACTTTTGGAGCTTATTATGAAGAATTTTGGACTGCAAGAAGACCTATGGGTGAATCGATTGGCCTAAAGTTGAAGTTCAGGATGTGATCTTGAAGATTTGGCATGTCCCCATGACACTCGAGCATCACTGGTCGAGTGGAATTTCGGATCTGAGCAGTGACTTTTTGGTCAAAGTTTACTTTTTAAGGGTTTTTTGTTAAAAGGAGCAACACCAGATCGAGCATCTACCGAGACACTCGACCGGGACACTCGACCATGGTGAGCTCGAGCGTCGACAGAACGACGTCGGATACATGGCTGCAATGCGGGACAAGGTTACCGACTATTGGAACCTCTAAGAGGTACAAATTCCTTCATTTCATTGTATATACCATTGCATATTTTCTCTTGACTTGCTGGTCTAGGATCCTCTTTCGAGCTTTTATACACATAAGATACTGTGTGACTTAAGTTTGGGGAGGGTTCTAGAGGATATTTGACTTTGTTTTCTGTGATTCTTAGTTTTGATTTTCCTCATTTCATCATCTGCATTTCATTTAAGGCATAGAAAAACCAAAAATATTTTTTAAGCATACTTGTTCATATGCATATCATTTAAGGCATAGAAAACCCATAAAATTTGAAAAAAGCATTAGTGAAAAATACAGTGTTCATGTAGCTGCATTGCATTCATATAGGATTGAGTCTAGAGTTTTGGGAATCATCTTGCTAATGACAGACAGACTTGCTAGGTTGATTGGGTAGTAACCATAGTGAACTCTTGGACTTGCGTTTTTCCCTCTTGAACACAGATTGGTAGATCGTTGACCTTAGAAACCGATGCTTATGTTGTGTCTCAAAAATGACTAGATTTGTTGCCTCATAATCGAATTTTATTTTTGCCAAATTATGGACTTGAGATACATTGCATAAGATCCTTCCTTAGGTTCAGCTAGCTAAGTAGAAAGAAAAACATAAGATAAATATGGAATCACCCTTCTAACAACTCAGCTCAAATAATATGGTCTAAGATGAACGGGGACTGTGCGTAAACCCGTACCTTCTTGTGTTCATCGATGAAACCATTTTGATATTGTCTAAGATGAACCGAGACTGTGCGTAAACCCGTACTTTTTTGTGTCTCATTGATAAAGCTAATTCATTGATCCCTAAGGTGAACCGGGACTGTGCGTAAACCCGTACTTTTTCGTGTCTCATTGATTAAGTTGGAGCAAATGAGTACGAGTTTGAGAAAAGGTAGGAGTTGAAAATAAGAAGTGCTCTAAATGTTGAATTAATAGAGTCTTGCTGAATTTGAGGAAGTTGAATCCCAAGGTCTTTGATCGATATCCTCTCTTGCGGCCTGCACTTATTAAAGAAGGGTTCAAATCTGCGTTTCTTAGAGTCCAGCTAAGTATTAGGGAGTACTCTGTTATTATACTACTCCTTGATGTAAGTAGATTGTGGTTTTTACAATGGAATACGGGTTCACTTGTGGATTACGGTTTTCAGCTTGATGAGTTGTTTGTTTGACATTGGATGTTCCCATTGTCAGCAACCTCTCCCTCTTCTTAGCTCTATGCATTTGATTGAGGGCAAGGAAAGATTAAGTTTGGGGGAGTTGATGTATCTGCATTTTAACATGTTTTAGGGGCGTTATTTAGCATGTTTTTCATTCATACTTACAGTGTTATCATTGTTTTAGTTCCTTTTAGGCTTAATTTGCATATCTAGTATTGGGCATTGCATACATTGCATAAAAGGGGGATCTCAGGTACTTTTGGAGCTTATTATGAAGAATTTTGGACTGCAAGAAGACCTATGGGTGAATCGATTGGCCTAAAGTTGAAGTTCAGGATGTGATCTAGAAGATTTGGCATGTCCCCATGACACTCGAGCATCACTGGTCGAGTGGAATTTCGGATCTGAGAAGTGACTTTTTGGTCAAAGTTTACTTTTTAAGGGTTTTTTGTTAAAAGGAGCAACACCAGATCGAGCATCTACCGAGACACTCGACCGGGACACTCGACCATGGTGAGCTCGAGCGTCGACAGAACGACGTCGGATACATGGCTGCAATGCGGGACAAGGTTACCGACTATTGGAACCTCTAAGAGGTACAAATTCCTTCATTTCATTGTATATACCATTGCATATTTTCTCTTGACTTGCTGGTCTAGGATCCTCTTTCGAGCTTTTATACACATAAGATACTGTGTGACTTAAGTTTGGGGAGGGTTCTAGAGGATATTTGACTTTGTTTTCTGTGATTCTTAGTTTTGATTTTCCTCATTTCATCATCTGCATTTCATTTAAGGCATAGAAAAACCAAAAATTTTTTTTAAGCATACTTGTTCATATGCATATCATTTAAGGCATAGAAAACCCATAAAATTTGAAAAAAGCATTAGTGAAAAATACAGTGTTCATGTAGCTGCATTGCATTCATATAGGATTGAGTCTAGAGTTTTGGGAATCATCTTGCTAATGACAGACAGACTTGCTAGGTTGATTGGGTAGTAACCATAGTGAACTCTTGGACTTGCGTTTTTCCCTCTTGAACACAGATTGGTAGATCGTTGACCTTAGAAACCGATGCTTATGTTGTGTCTCAAAAATGACTAGATTTGTTGCCTCATAATCGAATTTTATTTTTGCCAAATTATGGACTTGAGATACATTGCATAAGATCCTTCCTTAGGTTCAGCTAGCTAAGTAGAAAGAAAAACATAAGATAAATATGGAATCACCCTTCTAACAACTCAGCTCAAATAATATGGTCTAAGATGAACGGGGACTGTGCGTAAACCCGTACCTTCTTGTGTTCATCGATGAAACCATTTTGATATTGTCTAAGATGAACCGAGACTGTGCGTAAACCCGTACTTTTTTGTGTCTCATTGACAAAGCTAATTCATTGATCCCTAAGGTGAACCGGGACTGTGCGTAAACCCGTACTTTTTCGTGTCTCATTGATTAAGTTGGAGCAAATGAGTACGAGTTTGAGAAAAGGTAGGAGTTGAAAATAAGAAGTGCTCTAAATGTTGAATTAATAGAGTCTTGCTGAATTTGAGGAAGTTGAATCCCAAGGTCTTTGATCGATATCCCCTCTTGCGGCCTGCACTTATTGAAGAAGGGTTCAAATCTGCGTTTCTTAGAGTCCAGCTAAGTATTAGGGAGTACTCGGTTATTATACTAAGCCTTGATGTGAGTAGATTGTGGTTTTTACAATGGAATAGGGGTTCACTTGTGGATTACGGTTTTCAGCTTGATGAGTTGTTTGTTTGACATTGGATGTTTCCATTGTCAGCAACCTCTCCCTCTTCTTAGCTCTATGCATTTGATTGAGGGCAAACAAAGATTAAGTTTGGGGGAGTTGATGTGTCTGCATTTTAGCATGTTTTAGGGGCATTATTTAGCATGTTTTTCATTCATACTTACAGTGTTATCATTGTTTTAGTTCCTTTTAGGCTTAATTTGCATATCTAGTATTGGGCATTGCATACATTGCATAAAAGGGGGATCTCAGGTACTTTTGGAGCTTAATATGAAGAATTTTGGACTGCAAGAAGACCTATGGGTGAATCGATTGGCCTAAAGTTGAAGTTCAGGATGTGATCTAGAAGATTTGGCATGTCCCCATGACACTCGAGCATGACACTCGAGCATTACTGGTCGAGTGGAATTTCGGACCTGAGCGGTGACTTTTTGGTCAAAGTTTACTTTTTAAGGGTTTTTTGTTAAAAGGCCTATAAATACCTCGAGCAACACCAGATCGAGCATCTACCGAGACACTCGACCGGGACACTCGACCATGGTGAGCTCGAGCGTCGACAGAACGACGTCGGATACATGGCTGGAATGCGGGACAAGGTTGCCGACTATTGGAACCTCTGAGAGGTACAAATTCCTTCATTTCATTGTATATACCATTGCATATTTTCTCTTGACTTGCTGGTCTAGGATCCTCTTTCGAGCTTTTATACACACAAGATACTGTGTGACTTAAGTTTGGGGAGGGTTCTAGAGGATATTTGACTTTGTTTTCTGTGATTCTTAGTTTTGATTTTCCTCATTTCATCATCTGCATTTCATTTAAGGCATAGAAATACCAAAAATATTTTTTAAGCATACTTGTTCATATGCATATCATTTAAGGCATAGAAAACCCATAAAATTTGAAAAAAGCATTAGTGAAAAATACAGAGTTCATGTAGCTGCATTGCATTCATATAGGATTGAGTCTAGAGTTTTGGGAATCATCTTGCTAATGACAGACAGACTTGCTAGGTTGATTGGCTAGTAACCATAGTGAACTCTTGGACTTGCGTTTTTCCCTCTTGAACACAGATTGGTAGATCGTTGACCTTAGAAACCGATGCTTATGTTGTGTCTCAAAAAGGGCCAGATTTGTTGCCTCATAATCGAATTTTATTTTTGCCAAATTATGGGCTTGAGATACATTGCATAAGATTCTTCCTTAGGTTCAGCTAGCTAAGTAGAAAGAAAAACATAAGATAAATATGGAATCACCCTTCTTACAACTCAGCTCAAATAATATGGTCTAAGATGAACGGGGACTGTGCGTAAACCCGTACCTTCTTGTGTTCATCGATGAAACCATTTTGATATTGTCTAAGATGAACTGAGACTGTGCGTAAACCCGTACTTTTACGTGTCTCATTGATAAAGTTGGAGCAAATGAGTACGAGTTTGAGAAAAGGTAGGAGTTGAAAATAAGAAGTGGTCTAAATGTTGAATTAATAGTGTCTTGCTGAATTTGAGGAAGTTGAATCCCAAGGTTTTTGGTCGATATCCCCTCTTGCGGCCTGCACTTATTGAAGTAGGTTTCAAATCTGAGTTTCTTAGAGTCCAGCTAAGTATTAGGGAGTACTCGGTTATTATGCTACGCCTTGATGTAAGTAGATTGTGGTTTTTACAATGGAATAGGGGTTCACTTGTGGATTACGGTTTTCAGCTTGATGAGATGTTTGTTTGACATTGGATGTTCCCATTGTCAGCAACCTGTCCCTCTTCTTAGCTCTATGCATTTGATTGAGGGCAAGCAAAGATTAAGTTTGGGGGAGTTGATGTGTCTTCATTTTAACATGTTTTAGGGGCATTATTTAGCATGTTTTTCATTCATACTTACAGTGTTATCATTGTTATAGTTCCTTTTAGGCTTAATTTGCATATCTAGTATTGGGCATTGCATACATTGCATAAAAGGGGGATCTCAGGTACTTTTGGAGCTTATTATGAAGAATTTTGGACTGCAAGAAGACCTATGGGTGAATCGATTGGCCTAAAGTTGAAGTTCAGGATGTGATCTTGAAGATTTGGCATGTCCCCATGACACTCGAGCATGACACTCGAGCATCACTGGTCGAGTGGAATTTCGGACCTGAGCGGTGACTTTTTGGTCAAAGTTTACTTTTTAAGGGTTTTTTGTTAAAAGGCCTATAAATACCTCGAGCAACACCATATCGAGCATCTACCGAGACACTCGACCGGGACACTCGACCATGGTGAGCTCGAACGTCGACAGAACGACGTCGGATACATGGCTGTAGTGCGGGACAAGGTTGCCGACTATTGGAACCTCTGAGAAGTACAAATTCCTTCATTTCATTGTATATACCATTGCATATTTTCTCATGACTTGCTGGTCTAGGATCCTCTTTCGAGTTTTTATACACACAAGATACTCTGTGACTTAAGTTTGGGGAGGGTTCTAGAGGATATTTCACTTTGTTTTCTGTGATTCTTAGTTTTGATTTTCCTCATTTCATCATCTGCATTTCATTTAAGGCATAGAAAAACCAAAAATATTTTTTAAGCATACTTGTTCATATGCATATCATTTAAGGCATAGAAAACCCATAAAATTTGAAAAAAGCATTAGTGAAAAATACAGAGTTCATGTAGCTGCATTGCATTCATATAGGATTGAGTCTAGAGTTTTGGGAATCATCTTGCTAATGACAGACAGACTTGCTAGGTTGATTGGCTAGTAACCATAGTGAACTCTTGGACTTGCGTTTTTCCCTCTTGAACACAGATTGGTAGATCGTTGACCTTAGAAACCGATGCTTATGTTGTGTCTCAAAAAGGGCCAGATTTGTTGCCTCATAATCGAATTTTATTTTTGCCAAATTATGGGCTTGACATACATTGCATAAGATCCTTCCTTAAGTTCAGCTAGCTAAGTAGAAAGAAAAACATAAGATAAATATGGAATCACCCTTCTTACAACTCAGCTCAAATAATATGGTCTAAGATGAACGGGGACTGTGCGTAAACCCGTACCTTCTTGTGCTCATCGATGAAACCATTTTGATATTGTCTAAGATGAACCAAGACTGTGCGTAAACCCGTACTTTTTCGTGTCTCAGTGATAAAGCTAATTCATTGATGCCTAAGGTGAACCGGGACTGTGCGTAAACCCGTATTTTTTCGTGTCTCATTGATAAAGTTGGAGCAAATGAGTACGAGTTTGAGAAAAGGTAGGAGTTGAAAATAAGAATTGCTCTAAATGTTGAATTAATAGAGTCTTGCTGAATTTGAGGAAGTTGAATCCCAAGGTCTTTGATCGATATCCCCTCTTGCGGCCTGCACTTATTGAAGAAGGGTTCAAATCTGCGTTTCTTAGAGTCCAGCTAAGTATTAGGGAGTACTCGGTTATTATACTACGCCTTGATGTAAGTAGATTGTGGTTTTTACAATGGAATACGGGTTCACTTGTGGATTACGGTTTTCAGCTTGATGAGTTGTTTGTTTGACATTGGATGTTCCCATTGTCAGCAACCTCTCCCTCTTCTTAGCACTATGCATTTGATTGAGGGCAAGGAAAGATTAAGTTTGGGGGAGTTGATGTATCTGCATTTTAACATGTTTTAGGGGCGTTATTTAGCATGTTTTTCATTCATACTTACAGTGTTATCATTGTATTAGTTCCTTTTAGGCTAAATTTGCATATCTAGTATTGGGCATTGCATACATTGCATAAAAGGGGGATCTCAGGTACTTTTAGAGCTTATTATGAAGAATTTTGGACTGCAAGAAGACCTATGGGTGAATCGATTGGCCTAAAGTTGAAGTTCAGGATGTGATCTTGAAGATTTGGCATGTCCCCATGACACTCGAGCATCACTGGTCGAGTGGAATTTCGGATCTGAGCAGTGACTTTTTGGTCAAAGTTTACTTTTTAAGGGTTTTTTGTTAAAAGGCCTATAAATACCTCGAGCAACACCAGATCGAGCATCTACCGAGACACTCGACCGGGACACTCGACCATGGTGAGCTCGAGCGTCGACAGAACGACGTCGGATACATGGCTGTAGTGCGGGACAAGGTTGCCGACTATTGGAACCTCTGAGAAGTACAAATTCCTTCATTTCATTGTATATACCATTGCATATTTCCTCATGACTTGCTGGTCTAGGATCCTCTTTCGAGTTTTTATACACACAAGATACTCTGTGACTTAAGTTTGGGGAGGGTTCTAGAGGATATTTGACTTTGTTTTCTGTGATTCTTAGTTTTGATTTTCCTCATTTCATCATCTGCATTTCATTTAAGGCATAGAAAAACCAAAAATATTTTTTAAGCATACTTGTTCATATGCATATCATTTAAGGCATAGAAAACCCATAAAATTTGAAAAAAGCATTAGTGAAAAATACAGAGTTCATGTAGCTGCATTGCATTCATATAGGATTGAGTCTAGAGTTTTGGGAATCATCTTGCTAATGACAGACAGACTTGCTAGGTTGATTGGCTAGTAACCATAGTGAACTCTTGGACTTGCGTTTTTCCCTCTTGAACACAGATTGGTAGATCGTTGACCTTAGAAACCGATGCTTATGTTGTGTCTCAAAAAGGACCAGATTTGTTGCCTCATAATCGAATTTTATTTTTGCCAAATTATGGGCTTGAGATACATTGCATAAGATTCTTCCTTAGGTTCAGCTAGCTAAGTAGAAAGAAAAACATAAGATAAATATGGAATCACCCTTCTTACAACTCAGCTCAAATAATATGGTCTAAGATGAACGGGGACTGTGCGTAAACCCGTACCTTCTTGTGTTCATCGATGAAACCATTTTGATATTGTCTAAGATGAACTGAGACTGTGCGTAAACCCGTACTTTTACGTGTCTCATTGATAAAGTTGGAGCAAATGAGTACGAGTTTGAGAAAAGGTAGGAGTTGAAAATAAGAAGTGGTCTAAATGTTGAATTAATAGTGTCTTGCTGAATTTGAGGAAGTTGAATCCCAAGGTCTTTGGTCGATATCCCCTCTTGCGGCCTGCACTTATTGAAGTAGGTTTCAAATCTGAGTTTCTTAGAGTCCAGCTAAGTATTAGGGAGTACTCGGTTATTATGCTACGCCTTGATGTAAGTAGATTGTGGTTTTTACAATGGAATAGGGGTTCACTTGTGGATTACGGTTTTCAGCTTGATGAGATGTTTGTTTGACATTGGATGTTCCCATTGTCAGCAACCTGTCCCTCTTCTTAGCTCTATGCATTTGATTGAGGGCAAGCAAAGATTAAGTTTGGGGGAGTTGATGTGTCTGCATTTTAACATGTTTTAGGGGCATTATTTAGCATGTTTTTCATTCATACTTACAGTGTTATCATTGTTATAGTTCCTTTTAGGCTTAATTTGCATATCTAGTATTGGGCATTGCATACATTGCATAAAAGGGGGATCTCAGGTACTTTTGGAGCTTATTATGAAGAATTTTGGACTGCAAGAAGACCTATGGGTGAATCGATTGGCCTAAAGTTGAAGTTCAGGATGTGATCTTGAAGATTTGGCATGTCCCCATGACACTCGAGCATGACACTCGAGCATCACTGGTCGAGTGGAATTTCGGACCTGAGCGGTGACTTTTTGGTCAAAGTTTACTTTTTAAGGGTTTTTTGTTAAAAGGCCTATAAATACCTCGAGCAACACCATATCGAGCATCTACCGAGACACTCGACCGGGACACTCGACCATGGTGAGCTCGAACGTCGACAGAACGACGTCGGATACATGGCTGTAGTGCGGGACAAGGTTGCCGACTATTGGAACCTCTGAGAAGTACAAATTCCTTCATTTCATTGTATATACCATTGCATATTTTCTCATGACTTGCTGGTCTAGGATCCTCTTTCGAGTTTTTATACACACAAGATACTCTGTGACTTAAGTTTGGGGAGGGTTCTAGAGGATATTTCACTTTGTTTTCTGTGATTCTTAGTTTTGATTTTCCTCATTTCATCATCTGCATTTCATTTAAGGCATAGAAAAACCAAAAATATTTTTTAAGCATACTTGTTCATATGCATATCATTTAAGGCATAGAAAACCCATAAAATTTGAAAAAAGCATTAGTGAAAAATACAGAGTTCATGTAGCTGCATTGCATTCATATAGGATTGAGTCTAGAGTTTTGGGAATCATCTTGCTAATGACAGACAGACTTGCTAGGTTGATTGGCTAGTAACCATAGTGAACTCTTGGACTTGCGTTTTTCCCTCTTGAACACAGATTGGTAGATCGTTGACCTTAGAAACCGATGCTTATGTTGTGTCTCAAAAAGGGCCAGATTTGTTGCCTCATAATCGAATTTTATTTTTGCCAAATTATGGGCTTGACATACATTGCATAAGATCCTTCCTTAAGTTCAGCTAGCTAAGTAGAAAGAAAAACATAAGATAAATATGGAATCACCCTTCTTACAACTCAGCTCAAATAATATGGTCTAAGATGAACGGGGACTGTGCGTAAACCCGTACCTTCTTGTGCTCATCGATGAAACCATTTTGATATTGTCTAAGATGAACCAAGACTGTGCGTAAACCCGTACTTTTTCGTGTCTCAGTGATAAAGCTAATTCATTGATGCCTAAGGTGAACCGGGACTGTGCGTAAACCCGTATTTTTTCGTGTCTCATTGATAAAGTTGGAGCAAATGAGTACGAGTTTGAGAAAAGGTAGGAGTTGAAAATAAGAAGTGCTCTAAATGTTGAATTAATAGAGTCTTGCTGAATTTGAGGAAGTTGAATCCCAAGGTCTTTGATCGATATCCCCTCTTGCGGCCTGCACTTATTGAAGAAGGGTTCAAATCTGCGTTTCTTAGAGTCCAGCTAAGTATTAGGGAGTACTCGGTTATTATACTACGCCTTGATGTAAGTAGATTGTGGTTTTTACAATGGAATACGGGTTCACTTGTGGATTACGGTTTTCAGCTTGATGAGTTGTTTGTTTGACATTGGATGTTCCCATTGTCAGCAACCTCTCCCTCTTCTTAGCACTATGCATTTGATTGAGGGCAAGGAAAGATTAAGTTTGGGGGAGTTGATGTATCTGCATTTTAACATGTTTTAGGGGCGTTATTTAGCATGTTTTTCATTCATACTTACAGTGTTATCATTGTATTAGTTCCTTTTAGGCTAAATTTGCATATCTAGTATTGGGCATTGCATACATTGCATAAAAGGGGGATCTCAGGTACTTTTAGAGCTTATTATGAAGAATTTTGGACTGCAAGAAGACCTATGGGTGAATCGATTGGCCTAAAGTTGAAGTTCAGGATGTGATCTTGAAGATTTGGCATGTCCCCATGACACTCGAGCATCACTGGTCGAGTGGAATTTCGGATCTGAGCAGTGACTTTTTGGTCAAAGTTTACTTTTTAAGGGTTTTTTGTTAAAAGGCCTATAAATACCTCGAGCAACACCAGATCGAGCATCTACCGAGACACTCGACCGGGACACTCGACCATGGTGAGCTCGAGCGTCGACAGAACGACGTCGGATACATGGCTGTAGTGCGGGACAAGGTTGCCGACTATTGGAACCTCTGAGAAGTACAAATTCCTTCATTTCATTGTATATACCATTGCATATTTCCTCATGACTTGCTGGTCTAGGATCCTCTTTCGAGTTTTTATACACACAAGATACTCTGTGACTTAAGTTTGGGGAGGGTTCTAGAGGATATTTGACTTTGTTTTCTGTGATTCTTAGTTTTGATTTTCCTCATTTCATCATCTGCATTTCATTTAAGGCATAGAAAAACCAAAAATATTTTTTAAGCATACTTGTTCATATGCATATCATTTAAGGCATAGAAAACCCATAAAATTTGAAAAAAGCATTAGTGAAAAATACAGAGTTCATGTAGCTGCATTGCATTCATATAGGATTGAGTCTAGAGTTTTGGGAATCATCTTGCTAATGACAGACAGACTTGCTAGGTTGATTGGCTAGTAACCATAGTGAACTCTTGGACTTGCGTTTTTCCCTCTTGAACACAGATTGGTAGATCGTTGACCTTAGAAACCGATGCTTATGTTGTGTCTCAAAAAGGGCCAGATTTGTTGCCTCATAATCGAATTTTATTTTTGCCAAATTATGGGCTTGAGATACATTGCATAAGATTCTTCCTTAGGTTCAGCTAGCTAAGTAGAAAGAAAAACATAAGATAAATATGGAATCACCCTTCTTACAACTCAGCTCAAATAATATGGTCTAAGATGAACGGGGACTGTGCGTAAACCCGTACCTTCTTGTGTTCATCGATGAAACCATTTTGATATTGTCTAAGATGAACTGAGACTGTGCGTAAACCCGTACTTTTACGTGTCTCATTGATAAAGTTGGAGCAAATGAGTACGAGTTTGAGAAAAGGTAGGAGTTGAAAATAAGAAGTGGTCTAAATGTTGAATTAATAGTGTCTTGCTGAATTTGAGGAAGTTGAATCCCAAGGTTTTTGGTCGATATCCCCTCTTGCGGCCTGCACTTATTGAAGTAGGTTTCAAATCTGAGTTTCTTAGAGTCCAGCTAAGTATTAGGGAGTACTCGGTTATTATGCTACGCCTTGATGTAAGTAGATTGTGGTTTTTACAATGGAATAGGGGTTCACTTGTGGATTACGGTTTTCAGCTTGATGAGATGTTTGTTTGACATTGGATGTTCCCATTGTCAGCAACCTGTCCCTCTTCTTAGCTCTATGCATTTGATTGAGGGCAAGCAAAGATTAAGTTTGGGGGAGTTGATGTGTCTTCATTTTAACATGTTTTAGGGGCATTATTTAGCATGTTTTTCATTCATACTTACAGTGTTATCATTGTTATAGTTCCTTTTAGGCTTAATTTGCATATCTAGTATTGGGCATTGCATACATTGCATAAAAGGGGGATCTCAGGTACTTTTGGAGCTTATTATGAAGAATTTTGGACTGCAAGAAGACCTATGGGTGAATCGATTGGCCTAAAGTTGAAGTTCAGGATGTGATCTTCAAGATTTGGCATGTCCCCATGACACTCGAGCATAACACTCGAGCATCACTGGTCGAGTGGAATTTCGGACCTGAGCGGTGACTTTTTGGTCAAAGTTTACTTTTTAAGGGTTTTTTGTTAAAAGGCCTATAAATACCTCGAGCAACACCAGATCGAGCATCTACCGAGACACTCGACCGGGACACTCGACCATGGTGAGCTCAAGCGTCGATAGAACGACGTCGGATACATGGCTGTAGTGCGGGACAAGGTTGCCGACTATTGGAACCTCTGAGAAGTACAAATTCCTTCATTTCATTGTATATACCATTGCATATTTTCTCTTGACTTGCTGGTCTAGGATCCTCTTTCGAGTTTTTATACACACAAGATACTCTTTGACTTAAGTTTGGGAAGGGTTCTAGAGGATATTTGACTTTGTTTTCTGTGATTCTTAGTTTTGATTTTCCTCATTTCATCATCTGCATTTCATTTAAGGCATAGAAAAACAAAAAATATTTTTTAAGCATACTTGTTCATATGCATATCATTAAAGGCATAGAAAACCCATAAAATTTGAAAAAAGCATTAGTGAAAAATACAGTGTTCATGTAGCTGCATTGCATTCATATAGGATTGAGTCTAGAGTTTTGGGAATCATCTTGCTAATGACAGACAGACTTGCTAGGTTGATTGGCTAGTAACCATAGTGAACTCTTGGACTTGCGTTTTTCCCTCTTGAACACAGATTGGTAGATCGTTGACCTTAGAAACCGATGCTTATGTTGTGTCTCAAAAAGGGCCAGATTTGTTGCCTCATAATCGAATTTTATTTTTGCCAAATTATGGGCTTGACATACATTGCATAAGATCCTTCCTTAAGTTCAGCTAGCTAAGTAGAAAGAAAAACATAAGATAAATATGGAATCACCCTTCTTACAACTCAGCTCAAATAATATGGTCTAAGATGAACGGGGACTGTGCGTAAACCCGTACCTTCTTGTGCTCATCGATGAAACCATTTTGATATTGTCTAAGATGAACCAAGACTGTGCGTAAACCCGTACTTTTTCGTGTCTCAGTGATAAAGCTAATTCATTGATGCCTAAGGTGAACCGGGACTGTGCGTAAACCCGTATTTTTTCGTGTCTCATTGATAAAGTTGGAGCAAATGAGTACGAGTTTGAGAAAAGGTAGGAGTTGAAATTAAGAAGTGCTCTAAATGTTGAATTAATAGAGTCTTACTGAATTTGAGGAAGTTGAATCCCAAGGTCTTTGATCGATATCCCCTCTTGCGGCCTGCACTTATTGAAGAAGGGTTCAAATCTGCGTTTCTTAGAGTCCAGCTAAGTATTAGGGAGTACTCGGTTATTATACTACGCCTTGATGTAAGTAGATTGTAGTTTTTACAATGGAATACGGGTTCACTTGTGGATTACGGTTTTCAGCTTGATGAGTTGTTTGTTTGACATTGGATGTTCCCATTGTCAGCAACCTCTCCCTCTTCTTAGCTCTATGCATTTGATTGAGGGCAAGGAAAGATTAAGTTTGGGGGAGTTGATGTATCTGCATTTTAACATGTTTTATGGGCGTTATTTAGCATGTTTTTCATTCATACTTACAGTGTTATCATTGTATTAGTTCCTTTTAGGCTAAATTTGCATATCTAGTATTGGGCATTGCATACATTGCATAAAAGGGGGATCTCAGGTACTTTTAGAGCTTATTATGAAGAATTTTGGACTGCAAGAAGACCTATGGGTGAATCGATTGGCCTAAAGTTGAAGTTCAGGATGTGATCTTGAAGATTTGGCATGTCCCCATGACACTCGAGCATCACTGGTCGAGTGGAATTTCGGATCTGAGCAGTGACTTTTTGGTCAAAGTTTACTTTTTAAGGGTTTTTTGTTAAAAGGCCTATAAATACCTCGAGCAACACCAGATCGAGCATCTACCGAGACACTCGACCGGGACACTCGACCATGGTGAGCTCGAGCGTCGACAGAACGACGTCGGATACATGGCTGTAGTGCGGGACAAGGTTGCCGACTATTGGAACCTCTGAGAAGTACAAATTCCTTCATTTCATTGTATATACCATTGCATATTTCCTCATGACTTGCTGGTCTAGGATCCTCTTTCGAGTTTTTATACACACAAGATACTCTGTGACTTAAGTTTGGGGAGGGTTCTAGAGGATATTTGACTTTGTTTTCTGTGATTCTTAGTTTTGATTTTCCTCATTTCATCATCTGCATTTCATTTAAGGCATAGAAAAACCAAAAATATTTTTTAAGCATACTTGTTCATATGCATATCATTTAAGGCATAGAAAACCCATAAAATTTGAAAAAAGCATTAGTGAAAAATACAGTGTTCATGTAGCTGCATTGCATTCATATAGGATTGAGTCTAGAGTTTTGGGAATCATCTTGCTAATGACAGACAGACTTGCTAGGTTGATTGGCTAGTAATCATAGTGAACTCTTGGACTTGCGTTTTTCCCTCTTGAACACAGATTGGTAGATCGTTGACCTTAGAAACCGATGCTTATGTTGTTTCTCAAAAAGGACCAGATTTGTTGCCTCATAATCGAATTTTATTTTTTCCAAATTATGGGCTTGAGATACATTGAATAAGATCTTTCCTTAGGTTCAGCTAGCTAAGTAGAAAGAAAAACATAAGATAAATATGGAATCACCCTTCTTACAACTCAACTCAAATAATATGGTCTAAGATGAACGGGGACTGTGCGTAAACCCGTACCTTCTTGTGTTCATCGATGAAACCATTTTGATGTTGTCTAAGATGAACTGAGACTGTGCGTAAACCCGTACTTTTTTGTGTCTCATTGATAAAGCTAATTCATTGATGCCTAAGGTGAACCGGGACTGTGCGTAAACCCGTACTTTTTCGTGTCTCATTGATTAAGTTGGAGCAAATGAGTACGAGTTTGAGAAAAGGTAGGAGTTGAAAATAAGAAGTGCTCTAAATGTTGAATTAATAGAGTCTTGCTGAAGAAGTTGAATCCCAAGGTCTTTGATCGATATCCCCTCTTGCGGCCTGCACTTATTGAAGAAGGGTTCAAATCTGCGTTTCTTTGAGTCCAGCTAAGTATTAGGGAGTACTCGGTTATTATGCTACGCCTTGATGTAAGTAGATTGTGGTTTTTACAATGGAATAGGGGTTCACTTGTGGATTACGGTTTTCAGCTTGATGAGATGTTTATTTGACATTGGATGTTCCCATTGTCAGCAACCTCTCCCTCTTCTTAGCTCTATGCATTTGATTGAGGGCAAGCAAAGATTAAGTTTGGGGGAGTTGATGTGTCTGCATTTTAGCATGTTTTAGGGGCATTATTTAGCATGTTTTCATTCATACTTACAGTGTTATCATTGTTTTAGTTCCTTTTAGGCTTAATTTGCATATCTAGTATTGGGCATTGCATACATTGCATAAAAGGGGGATCTCTGGTACTTTTGGAGCTTAATATGAAGAATTTTGGACTGCAAGAAGACCTATGGGTGAATCGATTGGCCTAAAGTTGAAGTTCAGGATGTGATCTTGAAGATTTGGCATGTCCCCATGACACTCGAGCATGACACTCGAGCATCACTGGTCGAGTGGAATTTCGGACCTGAGCGGTGACTTTTTGGTCAAAGTTTACTTTTTAAGGGTTTTTTGTTAAAAGGCCTATAAATACCTCGAGCAACACCAGATCGAGCATCTACCGAGACACTCGACCGGGACACTCGACCATGGTGAGCTCGAGCGTCGACAGAACAACGTCGGATACATGGCTGTAGTGCGGGACAAGGTTGCCGACTATTGGAACCTCTCAGAAGTACAAATTCCTTCATTTCATTGTATATACCATTGCATATTTTCTCATGACTTGCTGGTCTAGGATCCTCTTTCGAGTTTTTATACACACAAGATACTCTGTGACTTAAGTTTGGGGAGGGTTCTAGAGGATATTTCACTTTGTTTTCTGTGATTCTTAGTTTTGATTTTCCTCATTTCATCATCTGCATTTCATTTAAGGCATAGAAATACCAAAAATATTTTTTAAGCATACTTGTTCATATGCATATCATTTAAGGCATAGAAAACCCATAAAATTTGAAAAAAAGCATTAGTCAAAAATACAGTGTTCATGTAGCTGCATTGCATTCATATAGGATTGAGTCTAGAGTTTTGGGAATCATCTTGCTAATGACAGACAGACTTGCTAGGTGATTGGCTAGTAACCATAGTGAACTCTTGGACTTGCGTTTTTCCCTCTTGAACACAGATTGGTAGATCGTTGACCTTAGAAACCGATGCTTATGCTGTGTCTCAAAAAGGACCAGATTTGTTGCCTCATAATCGAATTTTATTTTTGCCAAATTATGGGCTTGAGATACATTGCATAAGATCCTTCCTTAGGTTCAGCTAGCTAAGTAGAAAGAAAAACATAAGATAAATATGGAATCACCCTTCTTACAACTCAGCTCAAATAATATGGTCTAAGATGAACGGGGACTGTGCGTAAACCCGTACCTTCTTGTGTTCATCGATGAAACCATTTTGATATTGTCTAAGATGAACTGAGACTGTGCGTAAACCCGTACTTTTTTGTGTCTCATTGATAAAGCTAATTCATTGATCCCTAAGGTGAACCGGGACTGTGCGTAAACCCGTACTTTTTCGTGTCTCATTGATTAAGTTGGAGCAAATGAGTACGAGTTTGAGAAAAGGTAGGAGTTGAAAATGAGAAGTGCTTTAAATGTTGAATTAATAGAGTCTTGCTGAATTTGAGGAAGTTGAATCCCAAGGTCTTTGATCGATATCCCCTCTTGCGGCCTGCACTTATTGAAGTAGGTGTCAAATCTGAGTTTCTTAGAGTCCAGCTAAGTATTAGGGAGTACTCGGTTATTATGCTACGCCTTGATGTAAGTAGATTGTGGTTTTTACAATGGAATAGGGGTTTCTCCTTGTGGATTACGGTTTTCAGCTTGATAAGATGTTTGTTTGACATTGGATGTTCCCATTGTCAGCAACCTCTCCCTCTTCTTAGCTCTATGCATTTGATTGAGGGCACGCAAAGATTAAGTTTGGGGAGTTGATGTGTCTGCATTTTAGCATGTTTTAGGGGCATTATTTAGCATGTTTTTCATTCATACTTACAGTGTTATCATTGTTTTAGTTCCTTTTAGGCTTAATTTTACATATCTAGTATTGGACATTGCATACATTGCATAAAAGGGGGATCTCAGGTACTTTTGGAGCTTATTATGAAGAATTTTGGACTGCAAGAAGACCTATGGGTGAATCGATTGGCCTAAAGTTGAAGTTCAGGATGTGATCTTGAAGATTTGGCATGTCCCCATGACACTCGAGCATGACACTCGAGCATCACTGGTCGAGTGGAATTTCTGACCTGAGCGGTGACTTTTTGGTCAAAGTTTACTTTTTAAGGGTTTTTTGTTAAAAGGCCTACAAATACCTCGAGCAACACCAGATCGAGCATCTACCGAGACACTCGACTGGGACACTCGACCATGGTGAGCTCGAGCGTCGATAGAACGACGTCGGATACATGGCTCTAGTGCGGGACAAGGTTGCCGACTATTGGAACCTCTGAGAAGTACAAATTCCTTCATTTCATTGTATATACCATTGCATATTTTCTCTTGACTTGCTGGTCTAGGATCCTCTTTCGAGTTTTTATACACACAAGATACTCTGTGACTTAAGTTTGGGGAGGGTTCTAGAGGATATTTCACTTTGTTTTCTGTGATTCTTAGTTTTGATTTTCCTCATTTCATCATCTACATTTCATTTAAGGTATAGAAAAACAAAAATATTTTTTAAGCATACTTGTTCATATGCATATCATTTAAGGCATAGAAAACCCATAAAATTGCAAAAAGCATTAGTGAAAAATACAGTGTTCATGTAGCTGCATTGCATTCATATATGATTGAGTCTAGAGTTTTGGGAATCATCTTGCTAATGACAGACAGACTTGCTAGGTTGATTGGCTAGTAACCATAGTGAACTCTTGGACTTGCGTTTTTTCCTCTTGAACATAGATTGGTAGATCGTTAACCTTAGAAACCGATGCTTATGTTGTGTCTCAAAAAGGACCAGATTTGTTGCCTCATAATCGAATTTTATTTTTGCCAAATTATGGGCTTGAGATACATTGCATAAGATCCTTCCTTAGGTTCAGCTAGCTAAGTAGAAAGAAAAACATAAGATAAATATGGAATCACCCTTCTTACAACTCAGCTCAAATAATATGGTCTAAGATGAACGGGGACTGTGCGTAAACCCGTACCTTCTTGTGTTCATCGATGAAACCATTTTGATGTTGTCTAAGATGAACTGAGACTGTGCGTAAACCCGTACTTTTTTGTGTCTCATTGATAAAGCTAATTCATTGATGCCTAAGGTGAACCGGGACTGTGCGTAAACCCGTACTTTTTCGTGTCTCATTGATTAAGTTGGAGCAAATGAGTTCGAGTTTGAGAAAAGGTAGGAGTTGAAAATAAGAAGTGCTCTAAATGTTGAATTAATAGAGTCTTGCTGAATTTGAGGAAGTTGAATCCCAAGGTCTTTGATTGATATCCCCTCTTGCGGCCTGCACTTATTGAAGAAGGGTTCAAATCTGCGTTTCTTAGAGTCCAGCTAAGTATTAGGGAGTACTCGGTTATTATGCTACGCCTTGATGTAAGTAGATTGTGGTTTTTACAATGGAATAGGGGTTCACTTGTGGATTACGGTTTTCAGCTTGATGAGATGTTTGTTTGACATTGGATGTTCCCAATGTCAGCAACCTCTCCCTCTTCTTAGCTCTATGCATTTGATTGAGGGCAAGCAAAGATTAAGTTTGGGGGAGTTGATGTGTCTGCATTTAGCATGTTTTAGGGGCATTATTTAGCATGTTTTTCATCCATACTTACAGTGTTATCATTGTTTTAGTTCCTTTTAGGGCTTAATTTGCATATCTAGTATTGGGCATTGCATACATTGCATAAAAGGGGGATCTCAGGTACTTTTGGAGCTTAATATGAAGAATTTTGGACTGCAAGAAGACCTATGGGTGAATCGATGGCCTAAAGTTGAAGTTCAGGATGTGATCTTGAAGATTTGCATGTCCCCATGACACTCGAGCATGACACTCGAGCATCACTGGTCGAGTGGAATTTCGGACCTGAGCGGTGACTTTTTGGTCAAAGTTTACTTTTTAAGGTTTTTTGTTAAAAAGGCCTATAAATACCTCGAGCAACACCAGATCGAGCATCTACCGAGACACTCGACCGGGACACTCGACCATGGTGAGCCTCGAGCGTGGATAGAACGACGTCGGATACATGGCTGTAGTGCGGGACAAGGTTGCCGACTATTGGAACCTCTGAGAAGTACAAATTCCTTCATTTCATTGTATATACCATTGCATATTTTCTCATGACTTGCTGGTCTAGGATCCTCTTTCGAGTTTTTATACACACAAGATACTCTGTGACTTAAGTTAGGGGAGGGTTCTAGAGGATATTTCACTTTGTTTTCTGTGATTCTTAGTTTTGATTTTCCTCATTTCATCATCTGCATTTCATTTAAGGCATAGAAAAACCAAAAATATTTTTTAAGCATACTTGTTCATATGCATATCATTTAAGGCATAGAAAACCCATAAAATTTGAAAAAAGCATTAGTGAAAAATACAGAGTTCATGTAGCTGCATTGCATTCATATAGGATTGAGTCTAGAGTTTTGGGAATCATCTTGCTAATGACAGACAGACTTGCTAGGTTGATTGGCTAGTACCATAGTGAACTCTTGGACTTGCGTTTTTCCCTCTTGAACACAGATTGGTAGATCGTTGACCTTAGAAACCGATGCTTATGTTGTGTGTCTCAAAAAGGGCCAGATTTGTTGCCTCATAATCGAATTTTATTTTTGCCAAATTATGGGCTTGACATACATTGCATAAGATCCTTCCTTAAGTTCAGCTAGCTAAGTAGAAAGAAAAACATAAGATAAATATGGAATCACCCTTCTTACAACTCAGCTCAAATAATATGGTCTAAGATGAACGGGGACTGTGCGTAAACCCGTACCTTCTTGTGCTCATCGATGAAACCATTTTGATATTGTCTAAGATGAACCAAGACTGTGCGTAAACCCGTACTTTTTCGTGTCTCAGTGATAAAGCTAATTCATTGATGCCTAAGGTGAACCGGGACTGTGCGTAAACCCGTATTTTTTCGTGTCTCATTGATAAAGTTGGAGCAAATGAGTACGAGTTTGAGAAAAGGTAGGAGTTGAAAATAAGAAGTGCTCTAAATGTTGAATTAATAGAGTCTTGCTGAATTTGAGGAAGTTGAATCCCAAGGTCTTTGATCGATATCCCCTCTTGCGGCCTTGCACTTATTGAAGTAGGTTTCAAATCTGTGTTTCTTAGAGTCCAGCTAAGTATTAGGGAGTACTCGTTTATTATACTAAGCCTTGATGTGAGTAGATTGTGGTTTTTACAATGGAATAGGGGTTCACTTGTGGATTACGGTTTTCAGCTTGATAAGATGTTTGTTTGACATTGGATGTTCCCATTTGTCAGCAACCTCTCCCTCTTCTTAGCTCTATGCATTTGATTGAGGGAACGCAAAGATTAAGTTTGGGGGAGTTGATGTGTCTGCATTTTAGCATGTTTTAGGGGCATTATTTAGCATGTTTTTCATTCATACTTACAGTGTTATCATTGTTTTAGTTCCTTTTAGGCTTAATTTACATATCTAGTATTGGACATTGCATAAAAGGGGGATCTCAGGTACTTTTGGAGCTTATTATGAAGAATTTTGGACTGCAAGAAGACCTATGGGTGAATCGATTGGCCTAAAGTTGAAGTTCAGGATGTGATCTTGAAGATTTGGCATGTCCCCATGACACTCGAGCATGACACTCGAGCATCACTGTCGAGTGAATTTCTGACCTGAGCGGTGACTTTTTGGTCAAAGTTTACTTTTTAAGGGTTTTTTGTTAAAAGGCCTACAAATACCTCGAGCAACACCAGATCGAGCATCTACCGAGACACTCGACCGGGACACTCGACCATGGTGAGCTCGAGCGTCGATAGAACGACGTCGGATACATGGCTCTAGTGCGGGACAAGGTTGCCGACTATTGGAACCTCTGAGAAGTACAAATTCCTTCATTTCATTGTATATACCATTGCATATTTTCTCTTGACTTGCTGGTCTAGGATCCTCTTTCGAGTTTTTATACACACAAGATACTCTGTGACTTAAGTTTGGGGAGGGTTCTAGAGGATATTTCACTTTGTTTTCTGTGATTCTTAGTTTTGATTTTCCTCATTTCATCATCTGCATTTCATTTAAGGCATAGAAAAACAAAAATATTTTTTAAGCATACTTGTTCATATGCATATCATTTAAGGCATAGAAAACCCATAAAATTTGCAAAAAGCATTAGTGAAAAATACAGTGTTCATGTAGCTGCATTGCATTCATATATGATTGAGTCTAGAGTTTTGGGAATCATCTTGCTAATGACAGACAGACTTGCTAGGTTGATTGGCTAGTAACCATAGTGAACTCTTGGACTTGCGTTTTTCCCTCTTGAACATAGATTGGTAGATCGTTAACCTTAGAAACCGATGCTTATGTTGTGTCTCAAAAAGGACCAGATTTGTTGCCTCATAATCGAATTTTATTTTTGCCAAATTATGGGCTTGAGATACATTGCATAAGATCCTTCCTTAGGTTCAGCTAGCTAAGTAGAAAGAAAAACATAAGATAAATATGGAATCACCCTTCTTACAACTCAGCTCAAATAATATGGTCTAAGATGAACGGGGACTGTGCGTAAACCCGTACCTTCTTGTGTTCATCGATGAAACCATTTTGATATTGTCTAAGATGAACCCAGACTGTGCGTAAACCCGTACTTTTTTGTGTCTCATTGATAAAGCTAATTCATTGATCCCTAAGGTGAACCGGGACTGTGCGTAAACCCGTACTTTTTCGTGTCTCATTGATTAAGTTGGAGTAAATGAGTACGAGTTTGAGAAAAGGTAGGAGTTGAAAATAAGAAGTGCTCTAAATGTTGAATTAATAGAGTCTTGCTGAATTTGAGGAAGTTGAATCCCAAGGTCTTTGATCGATATCCCCTCTTGCGGCCTGCACTTATTGAAGAAGGGTTCAAATCTGCGTTTCTTAGAGTCCAGCTAAGTATTAGGGAGTACTCTAGGGAGTACTCGGTTATTATGCTACGCCTTGATGTAAGTAGATTGTGGTTTTTACAATGGAATAGGGGTTCACTTGTGGATTACGGTTTTCAGCTTGATGAGATGTTTGTTTGACATTGGATGTTCCCAATGTCAGCAACCTCTCCCTCTTCTTAGCTCTATGCATTTGATTGAGGGCAAGCAAAGATTAAGTTTGGGGGAGTTGATGTGTCTGCATTTTAGCATGTTTTAGGGGCATTATTTAGCATGTTTTTCATCCATACTTACAGTGTTATCATTGTTTTAGTTCCTTTTAGGCTTAATTTGCATATCTAGTATTGGGCATTGCATACATTGCATAAAAGGGGGATCTCAGGTACTTTTGGAGCTTATTATGAAGAATTTTGGACTGCAAGAAGACCTATGGGTGAATCGATTGGCCTAAAGTTGAAGTTCAGGATGTGATCTTGAAGATTTGGCATGTCCCCATGACACTCGAGCATGACACTCGAGCATCACTGGTCGAGTGGAATTTCTGACCTGAGCGGTGACTTTTTGGTCAAAGTTTACTTTTTAAGGGTTTTTTGTTAAAAGGCCTACAAATACCTCGAGCAACACCAGATCGAGCATCTACCGAGACACTCGACCGGGACACTCGACCATGGTGAGCTCGAGCGTCGACAGAACGACATCGGATACATGGCTGCAATACGGGACAAGGTTGCCAACTATTGGAACCTCTAAGAGGTACAAATTCCTTCATTTCATTGTATATACCATTGCATATTTTCTCTTGACTTGCTGGTCTAGGATCCTCTTTCGAGCTTTTATACACACAAGATACTGTGTGACTTAAGTTTGGGGAGGGTTCTAGAGGATATTTGACTTTGTTTTCTGTGATTCTTAGTTTTGATTTTCCTCATTTCATCATCTGCATTTCATTTAAGGTATAGAAAAACAAAAAATATTTTTTAAGCATACTTGTTCATATGCATATCATTTAAGGCATAGAAAACCCATAAAATTTGAAAAAAGCATTAGTGAAAAATACAGTGTTCATGTAGCTGCATTGCATTCATATAGGATTGAGTCTAGAGTTTTGGGAATCATCTTGCTAATGACAGACAGACTTGCTAGGTTGATTGGCTAGTAACCATAGTGAACTCTTGGACTTGCGTTTTTCCCTCTTGAACACAGATCGGTAGATCGTTGACCTTAGAAACCGATGCTTATGTTGTGTCTCAAAAAGGACCAGATTTGTTGCCTCATAATCGAATTTTATTTTTGCCAAATTATGGGCTTGAGATACATTGCATAAGATCCTTCCTTAGGTTCAGCTAGCTAAGTAGAAAGAAAAACATAAGATAAATATGGAATCACCCTTCTTACAACTCAGCTCAAATAATATGGTCTAAGATGAACGGGGACTGTCCGTAAACCCGTACCTTCTTGTGTTCATCGATGAAACCATTTTGATATTGTCTAAGATGACCTGAGACTGTGCGTAAACCCGTACTTTTTCGTGTCTCATTGATAAAGCTAATTCATTGATGCCTAAGTTGAACCGGGACTGTGCGTAAACCCGTACTTTTTTGTGTCTCATTGATAAAGTTGGAGCAAATGAGTACGAGTTTGAGAAAAGGTAGGAGTTGAAAATAAGAAGTCGTCTAAATGTTGAATTAATAGAGTCTTGCTGAATTTGAGGAAGTTGAATCCCAAGGTCTTTGATCGATATCCCCTCTTGCGGCCTGCACTTATTGAAGTAGGTTTCAAATCTGAGTTTCTTAGAGTCCAGCTAAGTATTAGGGAGTACTCGGTTATTATGCTACGCCTTGATGTAAGTAGATTGTGGTTTTTACAATGGAATAGGGGTTCACTTGTGGATTACGGTTTTCAGCTTGATGAGTTGTTTGTTTGACATTGGATGTTCCCATTGTCAGCAACCTCTCCCTCTTCTTAGCTATATGCATTTGCTTGAGGGCAAGCAAAGACTAAGTTTGGGGGAGTTGATGTGTCTGCATTTTAACATGTTTTAGGGGCGTTATTTAGCATGTTTTTCATTCATACTTACAGAGTTATCATTGTTTTAGTTCCTTTTAGGCTTAATTTGCATATCTAGTATTGGGCATTGCATACATTGCATAAAAGGGGGATCTCAGGTACTTTTGGAGCTTATTATGAAGAATTTTAGACTGCAAGAAGACCTATGGGTGAATCGATTGGCCTAAAGTTGAAGTTCAGGATGTGATCTAGAAGATTTGGCATGTCCCCATGACACTCGAGCATGACACTCGAGCATCACTGGTCGAGTGGAATTCCGGACCTGAGCGGTGACTTTTTGGTCAAAGTTTACTTTTTAAGGGTTTTTTGTTAAAAGGCCTATAAATACCTCGAGCAACACCAGATCGAGCATTTACCGAGACACTCGACCGGGACACTCGACCATGGTGAGCTCGAGCATTGACAGAACGACGTCGGATACATGGCTGCAATGCGGGACAAGGTTGCCGACTATTGGAACCTCTAAGAGGTACAAATTCCTTCATTTCATTGTATATACCATTGCATATTTTCTCTTGACTTGCTGGTCTAGGATCCTCTTTCGAGCTTTTATACACACAAGATATTGTGTGACTTAAGTTTGGGGAGGGTTCTAGAGGATATTTGACTTTGTTTTATTTTTAAGCATACTTGTTCATATGCATATCATTTAAGGCATAGAAAACCCATAGAAATTTGAAAAAAACCATGAAAAAAGCATTAGTGAAAAATACAGTGTTCATGTAGCTGTATTGCATTCATATAGGATTGAGTCTAGAGTTTTGGGAATCATCTTGCTAATGACAGACAGACTTGCTAGGTTGATTGGCTAGTAACCATAGTGAACTCTTGGGCTTGCGTTTTTTCCTCTTTAACACTGATTGGTAGATCGTTGACCTTAGAAACCGATGCTTATGTTGTGTCTCAAAAGGGACCAGATTTGTGGCCTCATAATCGAATTTTATTTTTGCCAAATTATGGGCTTGAGATACATTGCATAAGATCCTTCCTTAGGTTCAGCTACCTAAGTAGAAAGAAAAACATAAGATAAATATGGAATCACCCTTCTTACAATTCAGCTCAAATAATATGGTCCAAGATGCACGGGGACTGTGCGTAAACCCGTACCTTCTTGTGTTCATCGATGAAACCATTTTGATATTGTCTAAGATGAACAAAGACTGTGCGTAAACCCATACTTTTTCGTGTCTCATTGATAAAGCTAATTCATTGATGCCTAAGGTGAACCAGGACTGTGCGTAAACCCGTACTTTTTCGTGTCTCATTGATAAAGTTGGAGCAAATGAGTACGAGTTTGAGAAAAGGTAGGAGTTGAAAATAAGAAGTGGTCTAAATGTTGAATTAATAGTGTCTTGCTGAATTTGAGGAAGTTGAATCCCAAGGTCTTTGATCGATATCCCCTCTTGTGGCCTACACTTATTGAAGTAGGTTTCAAATCTGAGTTTCTTAGAGTCCAGCTAAGTATTAGGGAGTACTCGGTTATTATGCTACGCCTTGATGTAAGTAGATTGTGGTTTTTACAATGGAATAGGGGTTCACTTGTGGATTACGGTTTTCAGCTTGATGAGTTGTTTGTTTGACATTGGATGTTCCCATTGTCAGCAACCTCTCCCTCTTCTTAGCTCTATGCATTTGCTTGAGGGCAAGCAAAGACTAAGTTTGGGGGAGTTGATGTGTCTGCATTTTAGCATGTTTTAGGGGCATTATTTAGCATGTTTTTCATTCATACTTACAGTGTTATCATTGTTTTAGTTCCTTTTAGGCTTAATTTGCATATCTAGTATTGGGCATTGCATACATTGCATAAAAGGGGGATTTCAAGTACTTTTGGAGCTTATTATGAAGAATTTTAGACTGCAAGAAGACCTATGGGTGAATCGATTGGCCTAAAGTTGAAGTTCAGGATGTGATCTAGAAGATTTGGCATGTCCCCATGACACTCGAGCATGACACTCGAGCATCACTGGTCGAGTGGAATTTCGGACCTGAGCGGTGACTTTTTGGTCAAAGTTTACTTTTTAAGGGTTTTTTGTTAAAATGCCTATAACCTATAAATACCCCCCCCCCCCCCCCCCCCCCCCCCCCCCCCCCCCCCCCATTTTTCCTTTGTAATTTCCTTTTCTTTGAATCATAGATCCTTGTTGATCTTTTGAGAATTCGATTTTTTGCCTATAATCATTGTTGTTCATCTCTGTTTGATCTTTCTGATGATGTTAATGGTTTACAATTCTGGGTTTATGTTCATCATCATGAATATTGAGTAGATTAATTAGGGTTCTTGAGGAGATGGTGAGATTATGGTAGATTTAGGGAATTCCAGACTTGCTTAGGGTTAAATAAGCTTAGATCTCTTCAGTCTAAGTGTCCTTAATGCTTATTTCTTTCTGATCAATTGAAATCCGATGGTTTGGTGTTTCCCACCCAAAAGGTGTTTGTGATAATGCTAAAATGAAGGTTGAGATAAATTCTCCTAGCTTAAGAGATTGACTGTCTAGGGTGTTATTAGGCTCTATTAGGTATGTGTTGAGTGCCTTTTGAGCCCTTTAATCGTTTGTGAGAATCAATTCTGGTTAGGATTCGAGAGAGGTCCCATTGCATGAGAATGAATGTGATTGCTGTGATTTCTTGCCCAAAGGTCATCTAAATAGGTTGATAAACGAGTCTGGAACCCCTAGGAATGCCGTGATTGCTGATCCTTAACCTCGAGAACCCGCTTTCCTTAATTGAATTTTCGACTTTTCTAGCACTCTGTTTTTCTGCGAAAACCCTGTTTATTCATTGCTCTGTTTTCTTAGTCATTGCTCTGTTTTTAGTTACTCTGTTTTCGTTCTGCTTTTACATTTTGTTTTTTTTTACTCTGTTTTTATGTTATGTTTTATTGTGTTTTGCGTTCTGTTTTCATTAAGCTTGATTAGCATAATATAAATTCACCGTTATCATTCTGGCTTAGATTAGGTTGAGTAGATTGCATCCAAATTGAATAGTTGCTAGCCCAGTTGGATTGACACCTTACTATACCGCGATTGATTACATAACAGTAGGTTATTTGATAACCGTAAAAAGCCTTTTATCAAGAGGCTTAACATAATAGTTCTAGAAAAAGTGAGAAGTCTACTATGTGAAACTGGTTTGGGAGAGTCTTTATGGGCAGAAGCATCATCTAGAGTGGTGTACATGCTGAATAGATCACCATCAAAACCTCTAAATTATGATGTTCCCGAGCAACTTGGGACAGGTAAAAAGCGAGAATATGATCACATGAGAAGGTTTGGATGTGTGGTATATTATTATGTGAATCAAGGAAAACTCAAGCCTAGAGCAAAGAAAGGAATATTTTTGGGTTATCCTCAAGGTTTGAAATGGTATTGAATTTAAAGTGGTGAAGAAAAGAAGTGTATTGTAAGCAGAGATGTCTTCTTTGCAGAACACATAATGTATAAAGATTTAGATCGTGCTCAGCTTAAAGATGTTAAATTGAATGATTCAAGAAGAAAGATTAAGCATTTCTCTTTTCTATTACCTGATTCCAAAAACTCTACTGAAGAAGAAGAACATGTAGAAGTAGATGATGAAGGTGGAGAAAATGAAGAAGTAGATACTGAGACTGTTGAAGAAGAGATTGAGAGTGATCAGTTGCAACATTATCAGTTAGCACGAGATAGAGAAAAAAGGACTCGGATTAAAGTTCCCAGCAGATATGATGATTCAAGAATCTCGGCATTTGCATTAAACATGGCTCAGTTAATCAACTCAGAAGAACCTAGAACCTATCAAGAGGCTATAAGAAGTTCTGACAAAACAAAGTTGTCAAAAGCTGCAGAGGAGGAAATGGTTTCTTTGAAGAAAAACACGACATGGGTTCTAATTGATAGACCTATGAGAGAAAGAGTCATAGGCTGTAAGTGGCTGTTTAAGTTGAAGCCAGGTATTCCAGGAGTTGAAGAACCTCATTACAAAGCTAGACTAGTGGCTAAAGGTTATTCAAAGTTAGAAGGCATAGACAATCACGACGTGTTTTCACCAGTTGTGAAACACGCCACCATCAAGCTGATGATGGCTATGGTTGTTATGTTAGACATGAAACTAGAACAGTTAGATGTGAAAACAACTTTCCTACATGGTGTTTAGATGAAAGAATTCTAATGGAACAGCCAGAAGGTTTTACAGAAGGGGATAAGGTGTGTTTGCTAAAAAAGTCTTTATATGGTTTGAACAAGTCTCCTAGGCAATGGAACTTGAGATTCGACAAGTTTATGAAAACACAAGGTTATAACAGAAGTGAACATGATCCCTGTGTTTACTTCAAGTGTGTTGAGAATGTTAATATGGTCTATTTGTTGTTATATGTGGATGACATGTTGGTGGCTGCAAAGAATATGGAAGAGATCTCTAGATTAAAGAAGCTACTAAGCACATAATTCGAAATGAAAGACTTAGGAGCTGCAAGAAGGATCCTAGGTATTGATAGCATCAGAGACATACAGAGAGGAACTCTAAAACTGTCTCAACAAAGCTATCTAGAGAAAGTCCTAAAGACCTATAGAATGGAAAAAGCAAAGCCAGTACATACACCTATGGGGACACATTTCAAACTATCTAGTACAAAAGAAGACAGCAAAATGGAAGCAGAAGAAGATATGAAGATGGTACCAAATGCCAGTGTTGTCGGTAGCATGATGTACGCCATGGTTGGTACGCGTCTTGACTTAGCTTATGCTACTGGTCTTGTCAGCCGATTCATGAGTTCTCCTAGCAGAGAACATTGGCAAGGGGTTAAATGGATTCTAAGATATATAAGGAATACAGTAGATGTAAAGCTTGTATGTACTAAACATGAGGATTTCAAAGTAAGAGGATACAGTGATAGTGATTTTGCAGCAGATTTAGATAGAAGGAGATCTATTACCGGGTAGGTGTTTTAGGCAGGGGAGAACACCTTGAGTTGGAGATCGTCTCTTCAACATATTGTGGCTCTTTCGACTACTGAAGCCGAGTTCATCGCCTTGGTGGAAGCTGGAAATGAGGTGTTGTGGTTGAAGGGGATCTCCTCAGAGTTAGGGTTTCCTCAGGATGATGCTGAAATCTTCTGCGACTCCCAGAGTGCTCTCTGTCTGTCATGAAAGAACAAAGCAAATACATGTTAAATACAATTTCATAAGGGAACATGTTACATACGGAACGATTAAGGTAAGGAATATAGAAACTAAAGTGAATCCAACAGATCTATTAACCAAATCGATCCCGATAAAGAAGTTTGAGGAAGGTTTAAATAACCTGAAGGTGCTTCGGCACTAATTTTCTATCTCGGTGAAGAGAGAGAGGCTCTGGCGGTATATTTTGGAGAAGAAATCATCGACAAGGTTGCATGTCGATGATATTAAAGGTTTCAGCGGTTGCATGTCGAAGGTGGAGTTGATCGGTGGTTTTCAACTAGGAAAGAGGAAGAGTCGCGAACAGTAAAGGTCAGGAAGAGGAAGAGTCGTGGAGAAAAAGGGAGAGAAAGAAGAGAGAGATTAAAGCGAGGTGGAGAATGTGAGGGTTGGTTCAAGTCCCTCTTCTTCTTACTTGTTGATGGAGTGGATCGCATGGTGGGCTTGATTACGGGCCGCGTTCTTTTGTCATGGCCTGGTTCGACATCAGGTGGACCAGGTTCTGGTTCTGGTGGGCTTCTTCTCCTGCATTCAGGCCCATGACGCTTCTGGATCTGCTTCTTCAAAGCCTGCTACATCACAAAGGAAAATATTGGTCAAAGAGTGATGTTAGAGGGATTTGCATAAGTAGAGGCTGATGCAAATGAAAATGTAGAGTGGTGTGAGTAACACATTTGTAGTAAGAGTCAAAGAAATAGAGAGAATAGTGTAGAGAGCTTACAAGAGAGTGTTCTTGTGTGTTCTTGGGGATAACTTTCTCTTTGTGAAGTCTTTGGGGTTACTTGAGTGTGTGGGTGAATCTCTTAATGGTATTAGCCACCAAGGATTGGCTGTTAGTCCTTCGAGATTTACCAAGTCTGGTTTTAGGACTTGGGAACTCGTTACATCGTGTGTCTTGCTTCATTTTTTTCCTACAAATCAACAATCAACAAAGCAAAGAAGTTAAATATCACAACAATTAGTATCAGAGCTTAAAAGGTAAATAAAGGTGTAGTTTTTTTACGAAAAGGAAGAGTCTTTCTGGTTAAAGCCGAGAGCTTTCATAGGAAAGGGATCATCTTTAACTAGAATCAAGTAAAACATTCTGTAAAAAAGGTTGTATTCGGATTAGACTCGGTGTTAACAGAGAAGGTGAAAGTCCAGACTTCATCAACCTCTGAGTCTGAGAAGAAGAAAGTACAAACTTCATCAGCCTTAGAGTCTGATAAGAAGAAGGAAGAGGATAAAAGCGGTACAGATTCAAAATGGCTAGACAAGGACATAAGGGTGAGAAACCTCATAGGAATGAGTTTGACTGACATGGTCCTAAGAAAAGTTATCCATGAACCTACTGCTTTTGATATGTGGAATGCTCTTGAAAATGAATATCAAGTCAAGACACTTCCACACATATTTCATTTAAAGCAGACTTTCTACAGCTTTAAGATGGAGGAAGATAAAACATTGGACAAGAATCTAGACGTGTTCAACAAATTACTTTTAGATTTGTCAAGTCTGCAAGTTATTATGAGTGATGAAGACCAAGCAGATATACTAATGAAAAGCCTCCCCAGCCAAACTGAAAGCTTTGTTCATACTCTGAAGTACAACAGTGGTAGAACTACTATCACAGTAAAAGAAATCATAAGCTCTGCGTACTCTATAGAGATGGAACTCAAGAAAAAAGGAAAACAGAAGATTGTTGGTGAGGGGTTATTTGTTCAGTCAAGAGGTAGAAGTGAAAAGAGAAATCACGGAAAAGGAAAATCTACGAGCAGAAGCAAGTCAAAGCCTAAAAAGGGAAGAGCTTGCTGGATATGTGGAAGTCTATATCACTTCAAAGAAAACTGTCCAAAGAGAGGACACTCTACATCTGGTCAGTCAAATCAATCAAAGGCAGAAGCTGCAGTTGCTACGTCAGCTTGGACAGAACCAGAGATGCTCGCAACAATGGACCAGAAGTTAAGAAACGGTTGGATACTTGACTCTGGATGCTCATATCATGTTACTTACAGAAAAGATTTGATGTTTGACATTGAGGAAGTTGATGGTGGAAAGATATTCATGAGAAACAATACATTTTGTGAGATAACAACAATAGGGAAAGTCAAGATACTAAATTCTGATATAAGTGAAGTGATTCTGACTCAAGTCAGATACTCACCTTCGGTAAAAAGAAATTTGATCTCCCTAGGTCAGCTAGAATCGTTGGGGTGATGGTTTATGTCAAGAGATTTCAGAATGAAGATCTTTAAAGGTGATAAGCAAGTGTTAGTTGGGGATTACAAAGATATTGTATACTATCTAGATGGGGAGTCGGTGATTGATCAAGAAAATCCTGCAGTTGAAATGCCAAACAAAGCAACTCTTTGGCATAGTAGACTCGGACACATCAGTGAAAAAAATTTAAAGATGCTGATAAAGATAGAGCTGTTGAAAGGTTTAGACTTCAAGTCTTTGGAGAGTTGTGAACCGTGTATTCTTGGAAAGTCTCATAGAAAGCACACTTCAAGTGAGAGACTTGGATATGTTCACTCAGATCTTTGGGGATCACCAAATGTAACCCCTAGTCTATCTAGATGCCAATATTACATATCTTTTGTGGATGACTACACAATGAAGGTGTGGATCTATTTTCTAAAAACAAAAGATAAAGCATTTACAAAGTTTGTGGAATGGAAAGTCCTAGTGGAGAATCAAAGCAATCAGAAGCTAGAATCCTTAAGAACAGATAATGGTCCAGAATATTGCAATAAGTTTTTGGGGAACATGAAATTCTAAGACATAGGATGTGTCCTTATACCCCTCAGCAGAATGGAGTAGCTGAAAGGCTTAACATAATAGTTCTAGAAAAAGTGAGAAGTCTACTATGTGAAACTGGTTTGGGAGAGTCTTTATGGGCAGAAGCATCATCTAGAGTGGGTACATGCTGAATAGATCACCATCAAAACCTCTATATTATGATGTTCCCGAGCAACTTGGGATAGGTAAAAAGCGAGAATATGATCACATGAG
>JAKUCM010003746.1:0-13344 GCA_023374145.1 Lepidium sativum | reverse complement strand
AACCCAAAATAGAGAAAGCAAATCCAAAACAAACCCGACAAAATACTTTAACAAATCCTAAAATATGAAAACGATAATTAAATCAGGAATCAAATTTTAATGTTTTTACTAAATTTTTTTTAGTTTTTCTACTAAAACCTTTTTAATTTTGTATTTTTATATTAAAAATACTTAAATCCGAAGTCAATCAATACTAAACCAAACTATATCTGTCACAATATAAATACCCAAACAAATTTTAGATCAAAAAACTAAAATAGCGAATTAGATAAACCATACCCGATAAAATACCATAAATAGTTTTTATATCTATGTATTCAAAAAATTAAATCTGAACTTAAACCAAAATCGAATCAAAAACCGATTTTTTACTTGATAATTTTTTCTTAATTTTAGTTTTTTATATTTTTTAATAAACTTTATTAGTTTTAAATTTTATAGAAAATCTGTAGCAAAATTCATCTTAAACTTATTTTTAAAAATAATTATAAAATTTTAAATTAACTTTTATTTTAAAATTTATAATAGGGTCAAAACAAAAATATATCCTGTTTTAATATATAAGATTAAAAACTTACACCGACTCTGTAAATTATATGAACCGATCCAAAATGTTCAGATATATATAGTATATAATAAATATCTCTTGCGTTGTCTGAATTTGTTTGACTCTTGAATTATAACTTCGTACCCACTATAAAATTAAGTGAATCTGTTTAATATCTGAATAGAGTATACTATGTACTGTAATAATTTGTACTACAACATATCCAACTGCAATATATTAGTAGTGAATCATAAGTGCATCAATTAAAAATTTTATATAATATAATTGATAAAATTTGATTTTTAGATGTGAAAGTATACTGTTTATAAACTTATCACATGTAATTTAATAGAATTTAATTTTAATTTTAAAAATTGTAAATTATGTTATTATTTATAATTAGAAAACTCTTATCTCCCTTATTATAATCTTCAAACCTAAGGAAAAATATTTCAATAGATATTTTTCTATAACGATATTTTGGTGATTTACGTAGACAACACAGAAGAAAAAAAAAGGAAATGGAAGTGATCGAGATCTGGAAAAGAGATTTGTCTTATTATAATCGAAAACGAACAGAAACAGAGATGCCCTCGAGAATCACACCGATGCTTCTTTATTTTATACTCTTTTTTTTTACGGTTTAACTTGATTTCTTCAAAAGCATTAAACCAATGATATAATATATTCATTTCTTCAAAGTGACGTGTTAAATGTTCAAAGGTTTTTAAAAAAATTATTTTTATAAATTCTTCGCAAGTTAACTAGTTTTAAAAAGTAAAATTTCGAGTTAAATATTTGAAAATCTATCCTCACACCATTTATTACCAAAGAAGTGTCAATAATGTAAAGTTCAAGAATACCAGCTGAATTCATTTTTGTTGAAAATTAGTATATCTTAATTTGTTCTTTTAACTGTTAGGTATATACAATTCAGGTTTATTATAATTTTGAATATGAGTTCAAAGTTCAGAGTATGTATCCAAAAAAGAGAAGCCAGGTGATGGATGCATCTGAAATATAAATTTGGATCTCGTGTATCTTTCACATCAATACAACGATTAATTTGTTAAATAAATAAAATATTTTGATAATATATACAAAACTAATGTGTGATGGTACTAATAGACAGTGTACTACTCCCGAATCGAGACGCTTCATCGATCTTGGAATCTCCTCAATATAATTATTTTAATATATAGTTTTGCACTGCCTTAATTACTATTGTCGGAAGTCGAAGTCTAAATACAGCATCTGCATCTCCTTGTCTATTTTGTTTAATACGATATTATTGTCATGTAGTAATAGTGTAATACATTATATTTGATGCATCTACAAAACATTTTTTGTATCGACACGGCGGTGAAATTATATAAGTATATTGTACGCTAAGTTTGTAGTATTTTTAATTATAGGTCAATTTTTTTTGTCAACTAGTCTACCGACTTTTAAATCTCATTTTTACTACTGTAGGTAAGAGATTCGATCCATGATGCCTTGAAAATTTGTAAAATGACTACACCACTGGGTCATCTATCCTCAACAATTATAGACCAATCTATATTATCCATTTTAATTTATTTTTGGTCTATTATTTTATGTGTATATATAATTTTTTTATCATTAAAAAAAAATATTATAAAGATTTTAATTTATTGAAAAAATGGTTTAATCGGTTTGATTTGGCGACTCGTAATCTAAAAAATTTTCCGGTTCGATGTCTAAATCAAACTTACGAACATTGCATATATATAGTACAAGGTTTGAATCATATTTGTAAATGGTGATAAATGAAAACTAAAATTTCAGAATTCTCATTGGGAACAAAATATATGTTATATTTTACATATATGAATCACATAGTAATAGAAAACTCAAAATTTAGCATATTAGCACATCTTTATGTTAGTTTTCTAATTCTTAAAAGATAACTTTAAAAACAAAAATACTTCTGTCATTTTTTTTACCAAATTTTTCTTCTTCTTTGACATTTATATATTGTTATAACTTATAACCTAAGAAGTTATGTTGGTAAAAAAAGAGTCGTGAAATTAATTTAGGCTTTTTTGCCCACGAATTTCATTTTGTAAGAGTCGTGAAAAAAGGAAAATAAATTGTGAATAAGAAGCTTAATTAACGTAGAAATTGGGCCAACATGGACAATAGTTTGGCTAGCGAGAATCACGCTTCAATTTAGAGACCGAGATGTATGGAGCCACGTTGAAACAAATCACCTAAGATTTTCTTAGATTTATTGCTTTATTTGGCATAAAATTAAACTCAAACAATGTAATCACAAGACAACGTAATTAATGTTTACGATAATTTATAAAATGTATGTCGACCGATAAATTAACCCATCTTTTGTGCACTATAATGGTTTTTATTAAAAGTAATAACTCATATGTCTGATTGGATGAACAAAAGTAATACGGATTGTGGTGAGATTACCATAATAAATTATTGATCAAAAAGGTTTATAAATTACAAAAATGGGTATAAAGTGAAACAAAGTATATGAGTTTCTAGAGAAAAAATGATGATTAAAGTATGAGTTTCTATAGTCGAACTCACTTTTTTACTGATATATCTTTTTGTTACGGAGATTTCTCGACTGCTTTTTAAACTATTCAAAAAAATTATCTTTTTAAATTGAACCCACTTAACTTGTAGTTAAAATAAATTATACAAAGTAAAATAGACTAAAATATGGAAGTTTGACCCACCTCCAACATATACCATAAAAAGTTACTTTCAATTAGTTTTACATGAGACATATATATATATATATAAACAAATATCTATATTTAAGATTTATACTACTTATTGATATTGATACGTTCATATGATTAGTTTACGCATAGAATCGTGTAAGCTCAGGTATTATAATTATAGTTTAATTTATTAAACTGAATTTTGTTGATTTAATTATTAACAAAAAAAATTCTAGTTATAATAAGAATTCAGGAAAATATCAAATTAAACTAAAATACTCTTTTGTAGAGTGGTGTAAAACGGCAACTTTCCAAGTTTTTCTTGTTCAACAAAAACGCCAATGCCTTTTTGGTTTTACTCTTTCACATTTTGTTTGTTTATGTTTAAACTCTTTACACCTTTATTACACATAATAAGGAAAAAGAAAAAGCTGTTGAAGTCATTTTCGAGCCAAATTTTATTTCACTATAATATATTTCCAGTCTGATCTTAATTAGATCTGATATATGTAAATTGTGTTTAAAATATATTTAGTATTAAAAAAAAACAGTATATATATAATCGTTCAAAATGAAGTCCAATACCGAGGACAAATGGCCCAATGGTGTAGTCACTTTACAAATTTCCAAGGCACCAAAAATCGAACCCCCTATCTATAGTAGTAAGAGAGGATTTAAAAGTCAGTATGCTAGTTGACAAAAAAAAAAAAAAGTCCAATCAACTTTCTATGAGAAAATTATTGAAATCGTAACACAAAATTTCGGAAAGTCTAGCCATAATATTTATAAATGCTATCCAAATTTCAATCCCTTCAAATTATAAAAATACACATCTAAAACCAAATGGGACATAACCGACCGGTTCAAACGGTTATAAAAATATCCGTTAACGAAAAAATAATATATTTTGTAGTATTTATATCCCCTCGTTTAGTGTTGACAAAACATATCAAACGACCTCTAAAACAAAAGAGGGTTCTCTAAAACCCTCTCTCTCTCCTTCATTACACAACACTGTAACTGTAGAGTGTTAACGTTGTGTCATGGCTTCTTCATCTTTTTCATTTTCTCTTCTTCTCTCTTTACTAATCCTCTGCTTCTCACCCATCCAGTGTTCCAAAACCATCGGCAAAGGTTACCGTTTGATCTCTATCGAAGAATCTCCAGATGGTGGTTTCATCGGTTATCTTCAAGTTAAACAGAAGAACAAAATCTACGGCTCTGATATCACCACTCTCCGTCTCTTCGTCAAGTATAATATAATCCTCTACTTCACACCTTACATTACTTACATCTCATCTCATGTTTCTGAACCGTTGGATTTGATTCTCTCTGTTTTTGAATTTTAACAGGCACGAAACAGATTCTCGTCTTCGTGTTCATATCACAGACGCGAAGAAGCAACGATGGGAAGTTCCATACAATCTCCTCCCACGAGAGCAACCACCAGCGTTGGGAAACGTAATCGGAAAATCTCGAAAATCTCCAATTACAGTCCAAGAGATCTCCGGATCGGAGCTTATCTTCAGTTTCACCGCAGATCCATTCACCTTCGCCGTCAAACGTAGATCTAACTCGCAAACACTCTTCAACACTTCAAGCTCCTTGGTGTTCAAAGACCAATACCTCGAGATCTCAACTTCGTTACCAAAAGACGCGTCTCTGTACGGATTAGGCGAAAACTCACAAGCAAACGGAATCAAATTGGTTCCAAACGAGCCTTACACACTTTACACAGAGGATGTATCAGCGATTAATCTCAACACCGATCTATACGGTTCACATCCGATGTACATGGATCTAAGAAACGTCGGAGGTAAAGCTTATGCTCATGCTGTGTTGCTTTTGAACAGTAATGGTATGGATGTTTTCTATAGAGGTACTTCATTGACGTATAAAGTTATCGGAGGAGTTTTCGATTTCTATTTCATCGCCGGACCTTCACCGTTAAACGTTGTTGATCAGTATACCTCTTTAATCGGAAGGCCTGCTCCAATGCCGTACTGGTCTTTAGGTAAACAACATTCATTGCTCTGCTTTTTTGTTTTTCTTTCTCTTCACTTAAGTTTAATGAAGTTAGATGATGTTTCAAGGCTTCATAGTAATATTCAGTTAGTTGAATAGGATTAAGACTCATTAGTGATTATATTAGTCGTTAATGACAAGCATTAGTATCGATCTAGGTTCCTTAAACTTTGACCATAGTCAGAGAAAGAGTCACGTGAAAAATAGATTTGGCGTATCATTGCTAATTCGAGGTGATGATATAGTATTAATAAGTTAATTACTGTTCCATTAAAAGAAGATAATATTATTAGAAAAAATAATTAGTAGTGTTGACTGTTGAGTTATGTCTTAAAATGCCACATGGTCGTATGAAAATTTAATTGTAAAGACAAATCTGATTTTCCGACACAACTTTAGAAATCTTTACCCTTTTTTGTAGGATATATTGCAAATAATGAGTGTCGCTTTCTAATTATGATTTTTCAGTAAGAAAATAAGAAGATAAGAACGTGATCAATCTTTGACTTTCCTCTTTAGTAGATCTTCATTTTCATATGTGGTTTCAGAATTGAATGATTACCCTCAGTCTCACGATTTTATTTGGTCCATAAGGATCTTGGAATTGGACCATAATGGACCACTGTTCTTAAATTGAGTTGATGATAAAAAGTAATCTTGGTTCTACATGTTATGGTTTAAAAACTCATCTTTGGTTATTTTAATCTTTTTTTATCATTTATGTGTTTGTAGGATTTCACCAATGTAGATGGGGGTACCATAATTTATCAGTTGTTGAAGATGTTGTGGAAAATTACAAAAAGGCTAAGATCCCTCTTGATGTGATCTGGAACGATGATGATCACATGGATGGTCACAAAGATTTCACCTTAAATCCTGTAGCCTATCCTCGTGAAAAGCTATTGGCGTTCTTAGACAAAATTCACAAGATTGGAATGAAGTATATTGTGATCAATGATCCTGGTATTGGTGTCAACGCGAGTTACGGTGTGTACCAGAGAGCCATGGCTAATGATGTGTTCATCAAGTACGAAGGAAAGCCTTTCTTGGCTCAAGTATGGCCTGGTCCGGTTTACTTCCCTGATTTCCTTAACCCGAAGACGGTTTCTTGGTGGGGCGATGAAATCCGCCGCTTCCATGACTTAGTTCCCATTGATGGTTTGTGGATTGACATGAACGAGGTGTCGAACTTCTGCTCTGGGTTATGCACAATCCCACAGGGGAAGCAGTGTCCGAGTGGGGAAGGACCTGGTTGGGTTTGTTGCTTGGACTGCAAGAATATAACGAAGACTAAGTGGGATGATCCTCCTTACAAGATCAATGCTACTGGAGTCACAGCTCCTGTTGGATTCAAGACTATTGCCACAAGTGCTCTTCACTACAATGGTGTTCGAGAGTATGATGCTCACAGTATCTATGGATTCTCTGAGACCATAGCGACTCACAAGGCCTTAGTTAATGTCAAAGGAAAACGTCCCTTTATTCTGTCCAGGTCTACTTTCGTAGGTTCCGGTCAATACGCTGCTCATTGGACTGGAGATAACCAAGGAACATGGCAGAGTTTGCAAGTGTCTATCTCAACAATGTTGAATTTCGGTATCTTCGGAGTTCCCATGGTTGGTTCAGACATTTGTGGATTCTACCCTCAACCAACAGAAGAACTCTGCAACCGTTGGATTGAAGTCGGTGCGTTTTACCCGTTTTCAAGAGATCACGCCAATTACTACTCCCCAAGACAAGAGCTTTACCAATGGAACACAGTTGCAGAGTCAGCTCGTAACGCCCTTGGGATGAGATACAAAATCCTTCCTTTCCTCTACACACTCAACTACGAAGCTCATATAACCGGTGCACCCATTGCTAGACCTCTCTTCTTCTCTTTCCCTGAATACACTGAATGTTACGGCAATAGCAGACAGTTCTTGCTTGGAAGTAGCTTAATGATATCTCCGGTTCTCGAGAAAGGCAAAACCGAAGTCGAAGCATTGTTCCCACCAGGTTCTTGGTACCACATGTTCGACATGACTCAAGCCGTTGTGTCCAAGACCGGGAAGCGTGTAACTCTCCCAGCTCCTTTGAACTTCGTGAACGTGCATCTTTACCAAAACACTATATTACCGATGCAACAAGGCGGGTTAATCTCCAAAGACGCAAGAACGACACCGTATAGTCTCGTCATCACTTTCCCTGCGGGAGCTTCAGAAGGTTACGCTACTGGAAAGCTCTTCTTAGACGAAGACGAGCTTCCGGAGATGAAGCTAGGAAACGGACAGTCCACATACGTTGACTTCTACGCTTCGGTCGGAAATGGAAGTGTGAAAATGTGGTCAAAAGTTCAGGAAAGTAAGTTTGCATTAAGCAAAGGATGGGTGATTGAAAAAGTCACTGTTTTGGGACTTAAAGGAGTGGGGCAAGCTTCTGAGATTCAGATCAATGGAAGCCCAATGACGAAGAACGTTGAGGTAAGCTTAAAAGAGCACACTTATGTTGTCGGTTTGGAAGATGAAGGAGAGAACAAGAGTGTGATGGTTGAAGTTAAAGGGCTTGAAATGTTAGTTGGTAAGGAGTTTAACATGTCCTGGAAAATGGGTATGAATTAATTTACATGTGAGAGTTTGGCTAATTATTGGAGGAGTTGAATGAGATTAGTTTTTCAAAAAAAAGGGTAATGTTCATTCTTCTACATTTCGGATTATAAGAAAAAAAGAATAGAAGTTTGAGTTTTTAGATTGTGTTTGTGTCTTTAATTAGAAGATGTTTTTAGTCTGAATAATAAATTTGGAAGCAGAAGTACTATTATCTCTGTTTTCATGATTTAGTCACATGTTTGTTTCCATTAACTCTCCTAAGTAAAGAGTGCTTGAGTTCAAAAAATAAACTAAGAACTAAGTTTTTGTGAATTCTGAAATATTTCAGAGGACCACGTATGTTTGTTTGTATTCCGATTATAGGTTTTGACAAGATCGAAGCAGAGATATTGAGACTTTCGAAAACCATTAATAGTTCGTTACATCGGTTCGTACAATTTAGCGTGGTTGGGGACCTCGGGCTTCTTCGGTTAAGTGATAATCATAGACAGGATATTAATTTTTTTTAATGGTCAAGAAAAAGAGCTAAAATCCTCCCAACATTATTATATTAAACAAACCTTACTCGATCTCTAGCCAGTCTCGGGTTCATAATCCCATTTACATCATCAAGTAAAACTGGAACAAAAAACGAATGAAAGCTTCAAGCAATTAAAAATGCATAGTTTGCTAAACCATTTATAAAATGATTTGTTTTTTTTTATATATATTCGAATAAAATATAGTCTGTTCAATCTTTTGAGATAAAACTATGATACAAGTATATTAAAAAAAACAAGAGATGTAAATCACTAATTCATCTCGTAAGAAAATGGTTCAAAAAAATAACCAAATCATGAAACTATAGATACTTTTTTTTGTTTGTCACTCAAACGACTTCCATTAACAACTTAACAGTTTAACAATACAATACTAAACAAAGCATAAGCCAATACATTGCTTAATCGCAATCGACATAAAAAACAAAAAATAAAATACAAGTAATTGGAAGAGACTCGAACGAGTTGAATGGATTTGGTAGAGATTGGAATATTGTTCTTGGATCTGAAGAAAACCATGAACAATTCCGAATTCGATTGACTCATGGGTCAGGTGAACCAAGGGGACAACTCATGAAACCATATGGTATGTGTTAGAGTTCGGAGCTTAAATTGGGTAACAATGGTCGCTGTTGAGGCGTTGATGAGATGTAAAGACAGAGCCGTGAAAAATACCACTGCGCTTAAGCAAGAATCCGCCCAATTCGTGTTAAATTCAGAACGGAGCTATGCCACAAACGTTAACTCTGTGTTCTTGAAGCTCTGAAACACGCATAGTTCAAGATGAGCTTATCAGAGAAGAAGACTCCAAGAGAACTTCGAACCAGAAGAATTGATTTCTTGAAAGAGAGAGATCGATGATAATGAAAGCTTCGAGAGCTCTTCTTTCTTTTATAACTGAAATCCTTATTATCTCTTGGTTTAGTGAACCAGTTGGGACAATGTCGGTTTAAATTTTTTTTTTTTTTGATTTATCAAATTAAACCATTGGTTTAATGTTTTTGGTTAACATAACCCAACATTCCCCCTCTTGTTAACTAAAACAGAGGCTAGTTTTGTTAATATCTCTAGAGACTTGAATTAACAAAAATTTCCTGATACAAACTCGCAAATAACATTCATTCCCATTCATGAAACTCAACTTAAGATTTTTACCTGAACACAGAGAATACATCTTGTTTTATCCGAATGTACTTTCACTCTTGTTCATGTCTTGCTTTTGTTTCTCTAGTGTATGGCCTTTTCCGACTTCAATTGCTCCCTTTGTTTGACATTTTGAACCATGTTGATGTGCTTGTGGATCATTCATGGTAAGGAGCCCGGGGTAATCTAGTGTCTAGGTCCATACACTCCCATGTCTTTGGCAGTTTCATGAACTGTTTTTCCACTCAATGGTTTTGTCAATGGGTCAGCAATGTTTTTCCCAGACCTGACATATTCAAGTGATAAAACCCCTGTTTCAATCAACCCTCTTATCACTTTATGTCTCATCCTTATATGTCTTTTCTTCCCATTGTAGTGCTTGTTTAGAGCCACAACAATTGCTGCTTGAGAGTCACACTTTAAGGATATAGAAGTGTGATTCTTGTCATGCATCGATAAGTCAGCAAGAATGCATCTTAGCCACTCTGCTTCTTGTCCAGCCAACTCCAACGCAATCAGTTCTGATTCCATTGTCGACCTAGCAGTGCATGTCTGTTTGTTTGATTTCCATGAGACTGCACCACCTCCAAGAGTGAACACGAATCCACTGGTGGAGTTGATCTCATCATTGTCTGTGATCCAATTGGCATCACAGAATCCAAGTTCAATGACCAATCCCATGTTGCTTTTAGATATCCCATCAGTCTGCTCAAAGCATTCCAATGATCTGAGCTTGGATTTTGTGTGTACCTACATAGTCTACTGACTGAATATGCAATGTCTGGTCTTGTGCAATTCATAAGGAACATCACACTTCCCAGCACCTTGGCATAGTCTCCTTGTCTAACACCTTCACCTCTGTTTTTGCGTAGGTGAAGTGAGGAGTCATATGGTGATTTGAATGTTGGTCCTTCCCAGAAGTCAAACTTCTTTAGGATCCTTTCAATATAGTGAGACTGCGACAAAGAAAAACCAAGGTTAGTTTTTGAAACTTTTATCCCGAGAATAACATCTACCTCTCCTAAATCTTTCATGATGAACTTGGATTCAAGAAACAACTTAGTATCATTTACTAGCTCTAAGGATGTTCCCAGAATCAACATGTCGTCTACATACAAGCAAATGATTATAAAAACATCCCTAGAACCTTTGCTAAAGATACAAGTGTCACCCGAGTTCAACATAAAGCCATTTTCAGTTATAGTAGAACTAAACTTTTCAAACCATTGTTTAGGGGCTTGTTTAAGGCCATAGAGGGACTTTCTTAGCCTACATACTTTGTTTTCCTGGCCATCTGTCTCAAATTCCTCAGGTTGTGTCATGTAAATTTCTTCTACTAAGTCACCGTTTAAGAATGCGGTTTTCACATCCATTTGATGTACTATCAACTTAAACAAGCTAGATAGACTTAGAAGCAACCTAATAGAGGCTATTTTAGTGACAGGAGCATATGTGTCAAAGAAATCAACTCCCTGTTTTTGCGTGAACCCTTTAGCCACTAATCTTGCTTTGAACTTGTCTATGCTTCCATCTGCTTTGAGTTTCTTTTTCAAGACCCATTTACATCTGATTGGCTTGAATTCCTTGGGTAGTTCTACAATTTCCCATGTATGGTTAGCCATGATTGAGTCGAATTCGTTGTTTACTGCTTCCTTCCAAAATGTTGCATCAACACTTTTCATAGCTTCTGTGAAACTTTCTGGATCTTCACTTAGCAGGAAGATGTGCACGAATTCTTCTGACAATTCTTCATACTCTGTCAAGAAGCTGGTGATGAAGTCAGGTCCAAATTTTGTGATTGTTCTGGCCCTTTTACTTCTTCTTACTTCACTGATTTCTCCTTCAGAATCTATTCTGAATCCTTTTAATGTTGTACCTGAGCTCATAGATTCTTCTTTAAACGGGAAAATGTTTTCAAAGAATTCCACATCTCTAGATTCTATGACATTTCCTAGATGTTTAGAGACAGAGTCAAAGGATATGCACCTGAATGCTGCATTTTCTGCAGCATAACCAATGAAGATAGAGTTTATCGTTTTTGGACCAATGTTTGATCTCTTGAAGTCGGGTAATCCCACCTTTGCTAAGCACCCCCTAACTTTCATGAAGCTCAGATTAGGTGAGTGACCTTTCCATAGTTTGTAAGGAGTGACTTCAAGCCTTTTGTGAGGGACTTTATTTAGTATATAACATGCAGTAAGAACTGCTTCTCCCCACATGAAATCTGGAAGTCCTGAGCTAAGGAGCATCGCATTCATCATGTTTTTAAGAGTCCTATTCTTTCTCTCTGCTATACCATTCTGCAGTGGACTATACGGTGCAGTTTTTTCATGTACTATTCCTTCTTTCATGCATAAAGACTTCATAGATTCATTGATATACTCACCACCTCTATCAATTCTAAGCCTTTTAATTTTTCTACTTAGTTGATTCTCTACTTCCGCTTTGTATATTTTAAAAATATCAAAGACTTCATCCTTAGAACTCAATAGATATACTTTGGTGAATCTGGAAAAGTCGTCTACAAAAGTGATATAATACCTTTTACCCCCTCTGCTTGGTGTGTTCCTGAAGTCTGCAAGGTCTGAGTGAACCAAGTCTAGAAGTGATGAGCTTCTTGCTACGAGATACATGTATGGTTTTCGGCTACTCTTAGCTTCAACACACACCTCGCATTTAGACAATCCAGAGTTTAAGTTTTCAGTGATTAGACCAGTTTGTTTTAACTTTTGAATAGATTTCTCATTCAGATGTCCTAATCTACCATGCCATGTATTGAAGTCACACACCAAGTAAGAACAATTTTCAACTTTATTTCCACTGTCAGTTTCGATTACAAACAAGTTCCCTTTACAGAATGCTTTACCAACGTAGTTTCCATTTTTAGAGAGCATTAATCTACCTGCTTCTATTACTTGTTTAATTCCACTAGTCATAAGTAAGGCGCTTGAAATCAGATTTCTACGCATAGAAGGAATATAGAGTGCTTTTGAAAGGGTTAGAGTTCTCCCTGAAGATAGCTTGATGTCCACATCTCCAATTCCTGACACCTTCAGTACACTCGAGTCTCCAAGAAACACATTGTTGTTTACAGCTTCATTTAAGTTCTTGAAGAGTGATTTTTGAAAGCAGATGTGTCTTGTGGAGCCGGAGTCAATCACCCATTCTACTCCTTCAGAAGTGGAGTATACTTCAGTTACCATTGCCACTAAGTCTTCAAGAATCACATCTTCAGTTAGATGAGATGTAGCTCCATCTTTAATTCTTGCAGGACAATCTTGTTTCTTATGTCCTATTTGATTGCAGATCCAACATTTGACTTTCTTCTTGAAGTCCACAGTTTGTTTTGTGGAAGTTGTATTATGCCTCTTGTCGTGTTTCTTCCTTTCTCTGCTTCCTTCCACAAGATTAGCATCATGTTTAAAGGATCTGGTCATAGATTCCTTACCTGAGTAGCGACGATTGGCATCTTCTATCATGATGTCTGAGATTAAGTCGTCTAGATTCATTCTTTTCTTGTCATGTTTCAGCTTGGATCGGTAGTTGCTCCAGGAAGATGGAAGTTTATCTATCAACACCAAAGCTACAAGATGATCGTCAATTGCCATACCTTCGGCTTGAATCCGAGAGATTGTGGACTCGTAGTCATGAAGTTGCTCGAGAATAGGTTGATCTTCTCGTATCATGAAGGAGGTCCACTGTGAAGTGACGTACTGTTTCTTGCCTTCGTCTTCCCCACCATATCTCTTCTTCAGATTTTGCCAAATTTCTTTCGCCGATTCGTAATT